>VXCM01005065.1:33268-70706 GCA_014773175.1 Lucifuga dentata
GGTGGGGGGGGGTGGGGGGTTGAGGAGAGGAGGATGGCAGGGAATCCCAGTGAAGTTATAGCTACACAATGAAGCCATGATTTACACACTGAACACTGTAAAAAAATAATTTTTAAAAAGGTTAACGTTTTTCATCACGTTTTAGGATGAGTCAATCTCATGGTTAATTTCCAACTTATTTAATTTTAGTGTTTTAATGCAGTTAAAAGCACATTGAGCAATTCTGAGTTCAACGTAGTGTTCAATGCTGTTGTATAAATTAAACTGACGGTCATATCTTGAAAGTTAGCCATTTTTTTTTTTTTTTTTTTTTTGCCTTTTCAATGCAATCAACTATCTAAATCATATGTTTTTTTTTTCTTTATGATATTTATATTGGATAATTGTTTGGCTTGTGGGTTCTGGGTCCCAACGTCAAAGTTTGAGACTGCAACGTCATTAAGCAGCTGAAGGCTAAATCTCTGTTGTCAGTTTTTTACTGCAGCACCTGAATGCATCATCAGATCACTCAGTACTTATAACTTTATTAAGATTACTTATTTCACATGTTTCAAGTCTCTACAAGTTAATTTTTATAACATACTGGAATGAACTGAAACCGATGGCTGCAAGGTAGGAAAAACAATTCTAAAATGTACTGCTCCAGCCGGATGTTTTTGGGAAATGGTTGGCAGTAACATAACGCGTTGGATTTATAATGTTTAATATGTTTAATACATCTGTGTCCACTTTTCAGTCAAACTTTTCCCATTAAGTTTTACAGAAATGCTTTTTTTTTTTGTTATATTTACAGTATATTGCCTATTTTCCTCTTCCTGCTTCATTGACACTGTATCTGCTTATTACACTGAGCAAAATGTTAAAACCCATTAAGATGCCATTTTTCTTGGCTGCACCATTACAACAAATGAGGAAATTTATATGTCTTGTGCATCCTTGGAAACAAATATAACTGCTGCTTATATTTGGTATCATTTCAAAATACAGAATTTAAAATAAAGCTTAGATGGTCTGAGCATTATATAACATTATTTTGGGATCCGGCGCTTGTGACTGGGATTAATCAATATGGGCTTTTAAAAGACAATGCTAAGATCAATATGTTTATGAAAGTGCAGTTAGCTCATACTTTTGATGGATATTCAGTTTTTATATTTGATCTTTTTCATGCTGCATTTCATCCACAGTTGTGTTCCAGACGGTGCGGAGAAACGCTGACGCAGCAATTTAGACCATTATGGGACCCTGAAATATACCAAAATATTGATCCTATCTGTCGGACAAGAAGTGACTGACCATTATTGAATTTAAAAAGGACAGGAACTGGTGAAAAATCAAGGTATTAACAACGATCTCCTGAAAAGTAACTCAACCTGTAGGTGTGTTGGTGGATGCTGCAGGCGATGGGAAGAGAAAAGAGGCCAGAAGAAGAAAGACAAGAGGCAATAAGGGGAGGGTTAGGGTTAAAAATGTGAGGAGAGCAGAGAAAAAAAAAATTCAATATATTTTTAATCTAGCGGATGTAATCAGATTATGTGTCTGCCAGGAGCGACGTATTTCATAAGGAATAACCAGTTTCGGGGAGGGATGAGGAAGCGGCGTGGCGAGGAGGAGTGGCAGGGACGGGCACTTTGGCTGGCCNCGGGGAGGGATGAGGAAGCGGCGTGGCGAGGAGGAGTGGCAGGGACGGGCACTTTGGCTGGCCGATCTACATCGACACTGACAGATTCTAATAAATGTGCTGGGAGGCGCCCGGAGAAACACAATGCCGTGTAATCATTTTATCATGACAAACCGGAATTCCAATGCTGTCCCATGTGAGCCCAGCCGGGGGAAAATTGAATTAGTTTAACTGTGAATTGCTCATGCTTGGGGAATGGGGAAGAGGAAAATGGGGAAGAGGATAGATGGAGAGTAAGAAGAGGGAGGGAAAGAAGAGAGAAGGACTTGGCCTGCTTTAGTTTTGGCGGGGTTTCTGCTCTCTTGGGGGGTGAGACAGTTTCATAGAGGAGCTCTGGTTTCAGCAGCTGCTAGCTAACCGCCAGAACTCGGAGATCCAATCCTGACGCATTAAAGCCCTGCATGACTTCGCTCTGCAGAAAACGCATTACACACTCGTTAGCCGAGAAGTTGACACCCTCAAGTACCGAGCGAGGGTGCTATTAAACACGGTCATGCACATCTGTTAACACATGCTCGCAGACACACACAGGCAGCTGTTAGCATTACAATGCTCTGCGCGTGAGGAGTTTATATTGCCAAAATGCGTACGGTGGTACAGGAGGTTTTAAGAGGTTTTGTGGGACATTTATCGTAGTGATGAAAGCAAAAACAACATGCTTGTGGCCATGGTATAAAACTGACTCAAATTCCTATAAATTAGCATATTTCCTTTTCATTCTATTCATGTCATCAGTCTTTTATTATTCCTTAGTAGCCTTAAATCCAAGCTCTATGTCCCCTCTCTGTTAGCCTCTGTGGAGACATTTGATCTTCTCGAGGATACAAGCACAGGAATATTCACAGGGAAACAGCTCGTCTGCGGCCTGTGACTTTAGATTAGGGCCTGTCGAGGATCCGGGGTCGCTACGGATACAACCCAGATGCTGGAGCAACCCAGCAGCGTGTCGCTGTGGAAACGGAAGCGCTGACTGCTGAGAGATAAAGGGCTCAATTCTTTCCCCCTCCAACTGAACACATCCCAGAGAGGCAAGGACGTGGAAAGGTCTGAAAAGGAAAACCGGAGACACACAAACCCACAAACACACACTCATACACATTTTTATGCACGCAAACATGGCAGTACAGTGGGTATAAGTGGAAAAACACTATCTATCCCTGTTTCTCTGAAACTCCCACACAGTCCCTTTTCCCTTTTCTTCATTTTCCCTTTAACTGTCACTCTTTGGCTTCTTAATCATTAATATCACAGCTCTGACCTCATCCGATGAGGATGAGTCAGAGATTTGCATAATTAGCCCCACTTGGTAGACAAGTCCCACTCCAGACCCTGTGAGAGCATCTCTAGTGGGCTCGCTCACTTTCACATGTATGAGATGGCGTACAGTTAGATAACTCCTGCCAAGAGAGGAGGAGGAGGAGGAGGAGGAGTGCCAAACAAATGACAAGCAGACAAAAGAGTCCATGTTTTAGGGTTGTGATAGGCAAGAGTTGGACCAACGTAAATAAAGACACTGTTTTTTTTTGTTTTTTTTCTGTTCCATCATAGCAAAATCAGTTAAAAATGTCTGTTCAGTTGCAATGGACGCTCATTTTACCAAAAGTTTTAAACGTCCCTATGTGATTTATTTGACAAATGTGGTTCCCTTGACTTTATTACATTTTTTTTTCCCTTGACAAAAAAACTTTTCTCCCACAAACGAATGTGAAAATCTATGTTTAATTATTACGGGAGTATAAGAGCATTTTCAGGCCTAATGTCGTCATAGTTTCTAGAAGAGTACTCGGATGGAATGACAGATAAATCAAGACAGGAAGAGGTAAAGGGATAAGAATCCTCTTTTTGAATCGTGGTCTCGTGATTTGAGCTGGATGATGAGCAGATCAAGTCCAGGAAGCTGAGCAGAGAGGAAGAAATGGAATTAATGGAGAGAAGATGGATGGAATGAAGGGTAGATGTGCAGAGGAATATCATTAGAGAAGGTAGACCTGCAAGAGCACGTCCAGACAGCGGCCTGAGTCCTGAGGGACGCAAGCCTCAAACTGGAGCGCCTCTCATCGTCCTGACAATCCCCACATCGTGAGCTCTTGCAAAGATTTTATTGGTATATGTCGTGCTATGAGGTTTCCTAGAAAACAGCAGAGCCTGTTATGAAGTAATTGCAGTAATCAGTGACTGGCTTTCTGCCTGAATATGGGCCTGAAGCACGCCATCGCTGTTTAGTTTTCTCCATGGATACAGGGAAGATGTCCCAACATACTCCCACTTCATGACGGTGTGCCCCAAAAAGAGGAAAAACGAGGTCCGGTGTTGTTTCAGGAGGCTGAAATAAAGTGCTTATGTAAGTTCAAAACAGACGAGAGACTGTTGATACGTGAGAATTGCATTAGGATGGAAATGTCTTGTTTCGCTGCTTCTTGATACAGCTGGTGTGCGATGAGGAAAAAAAAAAGAGAGATAAAAGAGGAGAGCTGGTGTGACAGAATTGGAAAAGTAAACGGGAACGTAAAACACAGGCAAGCCAAGGTTATTTCCACTGTCAGGAATGATTCCCCACAAAGACGTTTCCAAAGAAGTGGCATCTTTGCTGAAGCCTCTGAAAAAGACACAAAATTGAGCCGAGAGCCTCTGGAAAGATGGAGCTGAGAAATAGGAAGGTAGTCTGCGGCGGAGCATAAAGGGAATTTATGTGAGCTCTCAGGTCCAGCTGTGCCGTCTGTCTCTTTGTGTCTGTTAGAGATTTAAACAGCAGGAAGTCAGACGCATATATACTGCCAGGCTAACAGCCGACATGAAACGAGGATTACACAGGGAATCATCCACGCTCGCCGCTAATGGAGGCAAAGCGAGCTTTAGCTGACCCACGACGGCTCAGGCACTTAGCGGTCTTTCTGCTTGTGTTGAAATATATTTGGTTAGGTACAATTTAAAAAGTTATTCACAACTGCGTTAGAGTGTTTTGCAAGGTTGGGGAGGTGGAAGAAATAGTCTTTGGGTGAATATTCTTAGTTACTTGAAGCTCGGGGGTTCTAAACGCCACAGCACAGACTCTGACTGGGGACGGTATGTTCAACATGAAGCTGTAGATTTATGATGCTGCCAAATGCTACTGGAGGAGATGTGAGCATTTGAGACTCAACAGCTGCCAAAGCGTGAGCAGAGAGACTCCACGTATAGCCGACGCATACTCATCGCATCCAAAATGGCAGCAAATTTTCTGGAAGCGGTATATTGGTGACAATACCCAAAGCCAGAATGGCACGCGTGAACTTGCATTGTGCAAAGATGAGTGCTGGTCCCTAATGGCTGCCATGGCTGTGAGCACACTGCTCCGTCTGTAATACATCTGTAACTCTCTCAGCAACATCTCCATCCTGGCGGCTGCAGACCGTAGTTGAGAGAGTGGCGTGGATCAAATGTGGAAGTGGAGCATGAACGGCGGAGCTGCAGGATGTAGCCTTACTGTCTCTAACTCTCCCTCAATTTCTCCCCTGCTCTCCATCTCAATTCTCTTCCTCCTCCTGCAGTCGCTTGGACCGATCAACCCTAAGAAGAGTGTGAAATAACGGCTCCGGGATACCATCCATCAAATCCACGTGAAAGGCCCAGGAGGGCCCCATGTGGAGGAAGGTAACTGCATCTGATATCGCAGCAAAACACTGAAAGCAGCACCAGGCTTCCATCTTCACAAGAGATACTATCAAATTAAAGGCGTCCATCACGGATCACGTCACCGGCTACCATCACAGTTTGACGGATCACTTTAAGAGTCTGCAGCAATCGTCATGAATCTAGCATGTTACATTCATAGCTGTAGGTCAGCAAACACGGCATGCAGGCCTACGTAGGTCAATGGTTGGTTCTCTGTGCGTGATATGCTCGTGTAGAGCTCCTCCACAGCTCTCTGCATTCCAAAGAACTTTAATCTCCCACTGTTCCTCTGGGCGGCCAACACACATTTGCATATATCTGCATATTTCCCATTAGGCTCCACTTGTTGTCTTTTCACGGAAAACCCGGATAAAGCGATGACCACCCTTGATGGTAATGGTCCTATCTTTCTCTGCCTCTTTCTTCCTTTTCTCTCTAACGTTTTTCCACCACCTCTTGAACCCTTTGTTTCCCCTCTGCCACATCTCTCTCTCTCTCTCTCTGAGTGAAGGGCTGATCAGAGTGCAGCATGGAGGTCTGATCTGGAGACAAAGGAAGACGCTCCCAGTTAAATCAGCAGCTCAAGCTAAACCATCTGGGGCCACGACAGCCTCCGGCCTGAGAGAACACAATAACAAGAGAAGAAGAAATGAATTCAGCACACAATGACCACGCGTGAGCAGACTAATTAGATTAATATGTGATCAACTATTCAATTAGGACCCATTCAACTGCAGCGCTCGTGAGGTATGGATACATGCAAATGAGATGACTGAGCACAACTCAGGAACAAATGTCATTTAAGGGACTGAATGAAAGAATTAAAATGTATTAATAACCTCTATATATGCAATCATTCATTAATTTGCTCAGTCATTAAATCATCAGATAGCCTGTTTGTGTACATGCAGGAAAGAATGCTAATGCTAATGTGGAGGTGATGTCATGCGTGCCTCATACCGAATGTCAACTGCTGAAGAATCCGAGAGGAGATCGGAGTTAAAAGCAATATTAAACGAGCAAATGGAAGATTTACTGCTATATTTTATTCTGAATTTCTGGATTTAAGTCTCTAGCTTGCCCATAATGTTTGAATATAAGTGTCTTGTCAATTAGTGCTAGCTTATTATTATTATTCTATTTTTGGCCACTAGGGGGCAGAAAAGCTAATAAAACAGACACACAGTCGATATAACATCAGTATATTAAGTTGTTCTGTTAAGGTGTTAGGGAGTCATTCATATGTTCCCAGAGTCCTATGTTCAGAAGGTCCCGTGTTCCCAGAGTCCCGTGTTCCCCAGCACAATAGATCACACAATGATTTAGGGTTAGAATTAGGATAAGTCTGTTAACACACACTTAAAGTGCGTGTTAACAGAATATATAACTTGGGAACACGGGACCCTGGGAACATAGAAACGCTCCTGTGTTAGCATGCAGTTTGCCAATTTATACATCCAACAGACTCAAAACAAAATTAGCACGACATTAGCGTGTTTCTGGATATTTAGCTTGCTGGATTTGTAACTTTCTTCACCAGGTACTTGTTCCATTGTCTCTTACGTCATGTTGTGTTGGACAGGTCGTGAACAGTGGGTATATCAGAGTTTGTTTGGTGGAAACAGATGCCTGTAGTTTTAGCGTGGGTTGGTGAGAATGTGGAAATGTGACGTATTTGTGAGCCAGGAAACATCTAGTGACAAATGTCTGTGCGTTTGTCATCCGAGGACACTTCCATTCAGAATTTGTCTCATCCGAGTAAAATAAGACAGCAAAAAGGCTTTATTAGCTTCCCGTTCCTATTATCAGCAGGAGTGCAACGCCGTCACAAACAGCGAGTTTACTAAAGACGGTGACGTTCACCAAAAAATCTCAGCATCACCTTTCCCTGACTGCTCCTCCACGACGCTTCGTTCCGCGGCATGCTAATCAAGCGCCCGTCTCCACTCATGAATTTAGAGGCAAACCTTCTGCATTTAAATGCGTATTTAATTGCGTCGGTTCTGGAAGAGTTGTTAAGTAAGAGCTGGGAAATACATTTCTTAATGCGACTTAGTGATGCCCGGCAAATCAAAGACCATCAAACGAATTAATGAGGGTGAGCGGCGAGCGCGTTAAGAGAAGAGACGGAGCGCCGCCGCCGTAAACAAATACACATCTCTCAACTAGACAGGAGACGGCGATAATGTGGATGTAATAAATAGAAGTTCCTGTCAGTAGTCACACTATACTATCCATTCCTGCACAATATGCTCCACTTCAAAGTGTAAATACACACACAGGAGCACACACCTTTTCTTCCGCTGCGTCTTTAAAAGGCAGACAGATGCTTCTTCAGCGGATGCCTTTGCTCCGGTGAATAGAGCTGAGAAAGCTTCTAAAGAATAGAGGAACGGGCAGGAGGTGGGGGTGGTGATGGAGGTGTGGGGAGGGGNAAAAAAAAAAAAAAAGAAGAGAACTAGAAATATGAAACCTTCCTGGTTATTAAAAGCTGTCTTGCGAGGGCAGCGCTCCTGTCGTTAAGTACTCTTTCAATTATTAACGGTGCCGCCGTTTTCATCCGCCGGCGTGCGAATGCCAATACAGCTCCGACACACTTTCACCACGCGCCTTCCTGCCTTTTCTTCACGGTAACAAGCAAACACTAACACGCACGCTGACAATCAGCTGTAACTGTTGCTGAGCCGCTAAGACGAAAGGTTAGCGGCAACATTAAACGGCAGGTTCTCAGACAGGAAGTCTGAGGACGCTATAGAATGAGAAAGAAAAGAACTTTGTCTTCAAGGCAATGCGGACAAATTCACCTTTTCAATATAGATGCTAAGGCAGGATTCACATGCTAAGCGTTAGCGTTGTGTGACCTGTGCGTTCCATTATTGTGTATTGGGAGCTGAGCGGCGACTCCTAACGTCGCGTCACGCCACCTGAGCGCCTCGTCAAAACGGAGAATCCGAGCTCGGATTCTCCGTTTTGACGAGGCGCTCAAAGTTCATTTAAATGAACTTTGACCTTTCTGATGCTGACCTTTCCAACACGCAACCAATCAGAGCGCTGCTGTACGTCACGTAAGCAGAAGCGCCACAACAATGGAGGAGGAGCTTATAATCTGTAGAGTATACAACACAACTNAAAAAAAAAAAAAAAAGGACGTCAGGTTTGGAAATTGTTAATACAGCGTCTGAAATATGAGGTTTCACGCACCCACATTCGCAGTTTTTTCGTTTTTCTTCTCCTAATAAGAAGAGTGTTTTTATTTTTTGCGATGTCCATGTTGCTACCTG
This sequence comes from Lucifuga dentata, assembly GCA_014773175.1. Classification (NCBI taxonomy): domain Eukaryota; kingdom Metazoa; phylum Chordata; class Actinopteri; order Ophidiiformes; family Bythitidae; genus Lucifuga; species Lucifuga dentata. Next base: position 41,882 of record VXCM01005065.1, read on the forward strand.
AGTCGAAACCGAAATCCGACTTTAACCACGAATGTGCAAAGATCACGTCTGGGATACATCCTGTCTCTATGGTAACCATTAAATCGATGGGAACCGTTAAATTGTCAATTAGCAACGAGTGCTTCCTGTCAGCGTGAGGTTGAGCAGCTGCTCATGTGCAAACAGAACGCTGAACACCCAGGTTAGCGGCAATGCTAACGCTTAGCATGTGAATCCGGCCTAAGACACATATGTCAAACTCAAGGTCCACGGGCCAAATCTGGCCCACGGTATAATTATATGTGGCCTGCGAGATAATATCTAATTTCTATAATAACTGGCCCGCTGGTATGTAGCGCACACTTACGCATACTAAAAATCCCAGAATGCACTGCAACAGCCGGCGCATCAATCAGCACCTGTAGCCTCCAGCTTCTAACCTCCATGCCCATTCAGTCACTTTTAATGAACTTTAAGCTAGCCCACGGAAGAAACAGCCAAATGAAAGGAGGATCTGAAAACAGGCTTTCAGCACAGGTGGAGATAGAGAAGCTGTTTGCTGTCATTAGCGATAAACCTGTTAGCCTCGTTAGCAGAGCTGATGTGGTCGTTAAAGAATGACGGCCACAAATCACAGTTTTCTGGCTATTTTTGATGTCTGTGACAAAACTTTTTCATAGGAAATGAGTCAGAAACACTGCTGATAGAGAGGAAGACATAAAAAATGTTATTNCTTTTTCATAGGAAATGAGTCAGAAACACTGCTGATAGAGAGGAAGACATAAAAAATGTTATTTATGTTGAATTTGATCTCTCGTTTGTCTGTTTCTTCATACCTCTGGTTTGTTCTGAATTCTATAAGATGTTTTGAAGCAGCGGTTAAAGTGAAGTTCATATTAGTGTATGAATAATTTGCATTAACCTCTGATGAAAACGAGGCCAGTTTAAGTCTGTTTTCAGTAAAAGTTGACCCTCGATTGGGCCCAGTTTTTAATTTTGGCTCCCCTGTGATTGAGTATGACCCCTGCTCTAAGACGTCTTTCAACCTGAGAGGACCTCTGGGGAGCTCCAGGTAACGCTGCCTAATGTCAGGCCCGATTCAGGCCGTTTTTCTCTAACGCCCGTCAAGCTTCAGCAATAAAGATGAGGAGATAAGGAGAGATCTGAGATCTTTGAGATCACTGGGATTGCGCCACGGACAATAAGAGAAGAGCAAAAAGCTTTCAGGGTGTTATCCTGCCTCTCTGTTCAAAGCTCCAAATGTTCCCGTTCTTCTGCTGAGATGAGCTCATATGACAGATTACAAGCACAAATGCTGCTCTGGAGAAAACTGGCACAGGAAGAGATCCAAACATGCCACCGCCTGACAGGCCTATGTGTGTGGTGTGTGTGTGTGAAAAGGATGTGGTCTGCTTTGAGGGCAGGATTATATTCGTGTCTGATGTATTCATGGGATGTAACGACGCTCCGACATGAAAATGTAGTTAAAGCACTCAGACTTTAATATTCACACACACACACACATATCATAACTTGGCGTGTGCAGATTTGGGGCAGAGAGACACTATTAGCGAACACGTGTTTTGTGGCGAGGCTGGGCCCTTTCTATCTGGTGAAAGTTAGCAGAGTAGGGAATGTTGGGCGACTCGCTTATNAGGCTGGGCCCTTTCTATCTGGTGAAAGTTAGCAGAGTAGGGAATGTTGGGCGACTCGCTTATCGACCATGGCTGGGCAGATTTCCACTGCTGAGACGGGACGCGAGGCGCTGGGGCGTGCTGGCAAACGTCCCCCGGGACTCCTGTCCAATTACAGCTCAAAATGAGCCAGGAGAACAACGAGATTGGGCTGGGGGCACCGAGGTGATNTATGAGTAGCACTTGAAATTAATGGGGCAGGGTGGAGCGGGACTCTCAGGGGCAAGCAGAGGGTCCGCTGATCACATTAACGTCTCTGTGAAGAAGCCATTAGGGGGCAAGAGGTTCCACGAATTTCGGGACAAGGGGAGGACAAGGCTCACAAGTTTACCCAGACTACGGTGCTNGGCAGCAAGAGTGGACCGCCAACCATGGCAATGGTGCATGACGCCATTCATAAACATCAGATATACACGTTTGAGCGTTTAATCACATATCTAAGCCATGAGAGCAATCATAATCTGTTTGTAAACCACATCACGCAAAAATTGAAGGATTCCAGCAAAAGGTTTTAATCGGCGCTGGCGTTTGGAGAGCTTTCATTTTGAAATGTCATATTTGGACGATTCTGCTCCGAGAGCTATTAAGCAAAAATGCGCGTTCGTCTAGAAAAGAGCTCTTCTGTGTGTGATTGCCGTTTAATAGCCGGCCGTACGTTCGCACTCCAGCCTCGCTTCAACGCCGCAATGCACCGGAGACCCGGAGAACCCAAGGCCTGGAAACATCTCATCCAAATTACCCTCATCTTCCAAAGCACGGCGGCAAGGGGATGAGATGTAATGCTGTCGTAACGGCGCTGCGGCGGAGCTTACTGCCAAGACATTCAACGTGCACGACCAGCAGATACGACACAGCCTGGAATAATAACACGCTGACAGTTACGAGCTGTTCTGCGCACACGGACACGTTTACACACATTAGCATCAGACTGATTGATCTGTTTTGATTACAGATTTATTGTTGGATTGATTAGCCGCTCATCTGCGAGGAGCCGTTAACCTGATTTCATTCTAATGTCTCACATAAGCACGCTTGTTTTACGATCATCCCTGCCTTTATTAGAGTTTTACGGGCTGTGATGGCCTCATTGTTGCTTTGCAGGCTTCCATTGTTGCAAAAACACAATTTTTGGAAAATATTATAGTCATTTAAAAAAAAAAAAAAAAAGTTTTTAGCACGACAAAGATAAATTTAAAGATAGCAACTATTGGTGCAAAAAATATCAGTGAGGATCAGTTTCAGTCCAAAAATATTTACAAGCTAAACCGTGTATCAGTCAAATCCTGTTAATGACACAGTAGTACACACACACACACACACACACACACACACAGAAATAAAAGCACACTTCTACGCACACAAATCAAAGACAGAAGAGAATACGACTCATAGAATCGCATTTAAAGTTTTGCCAGGAGTCAGAGATGCTTTTAATGCGTACAGTCACATCAATGGCACATTAAGACCATGTAACCACGGCAACAGACACCAGGATTATGTCAAAGAGAAGTGTTCAAAAGAGCCAAAGATGCTTTGCTTCACCGAGGTGGCAGCATGGTCCTGGGAGCGACGAGAAAGAAAGAAAGTTGTGAAAAAGATATCTATAGAAATGTGTGTGTGTGTGTGCGTCCCCATTGGGGAGGGGGGCGGGGCTAAATGTGTTGATGAATATCCTCAACATACAGTATTTGCCACTTTCTCAACAGAAACAAAGATGCTGTTCTCTCTCTCTCACACACACACCCACACACACACACACACACACACACACACACACACAGTGTGAGATGTAATGGCTCCGGGGCTGTTCTTGAGTCATCTGGCTGTGAGCAGAACATTAAGCAACAGTCCACTCCCATAAAACACACACACGCACAGAAACACACACACACAGAAATACACACACACACACACACACACACTGTTTCTGCTGTAACTCCATCCTTCTCTCAGACTTTTCCCCTCTTCATACTTCCATCTTTATCTGGTGTTTTGCTCTGAAACAGCCAGACTCAGGCAGGTCATCTTCCTCCTCCATATCTGCTGTTATGAAACTTTCTCAGGCTGCATGGCGTCACTTTGCACAAATCCACTTCCTTCACTGCTCTCCGCCTCAAATACTACGTTTATAACCCTCTACGTGTATTTAAGTACTTCAGGCGCTGCGTTTTTAGGATAAAATGCTGCTGACATTATTATTATACCTGCTTCACTCGGACAGAAACGAGTTAAATTGCCTTCTTGTTGACAGTGGTTCTAATTTGACCGTGCAGATGAAAATCAATAAAGTACGGAGGCCCTGGAGGACCAAAAAGATGACATTTTCTGAGCTGGAAAGAACAGGCTGTTAACTTGTGGGAACAGGAGAAGACAATTATTATTCTGTGGGAACAAGATCTAAACCTTTATGAATAAAAGATTTACACTGATCTTATCTCAAAATTAAAAAAAACTTCTGAGAATCATTTAAAGTGTCGTTTGTTGAGGATAAAAATGAATCTTAATGAATGAATGGATTGAGAATGTAGATTTGTAGGTAGTTTGTAGTTTTAGATGGATTTTTCCTGAACATTCACACAGACATGATTTTTAGCAGCAGTAGGCCAGCTGTTGCATCATAGTCCTCCCCCCGATGGGACTCCACCCTGAGCAGTGTGTGTGTGTGTGTGTGTGTGTGTGTGTGTTCTGCATGTGGAAAGTGTTTAATTTGTTCGTGGCTTATTGCTTCCAGGTTGAGCTGGTTGCTTCACTCAGACGTTGGAGGAGAAGTTACACCAACACATCAGGCTTCTTCTTTCAGCGTTTCACAATCGACCAATCAGAGCTCACCGCTGTTCTACCAATCAGCAAGCACTTTGATTACATATTTACTGTACGACCGATCAAAACTATATTGGCCTTCATGCACCGTTATCGGTCAAATCCTTGTCATTACGATGACCAGTACAGCGCCCGTTGAGAATGTGTGTGTTCGGAACGTGGCGGACTTCCTGGTGTTTGCGCCACAGCCTGCCAGAATTTAGTTCTGCACGTCCTTGTGAGCTAGCTTAGCTTTGTTTGCAATGGACATTAAAAACATGCATGTTCGGTTCGGGCCGGACTTTGTGGCGCCGCAGCCTGCCTTTAGTGCCCATGGAGCGGAGCATATGCTGCCGTGCCTGGAGCGTATCCTGCCGCACGGACTACTTTTTACTGGCACAGCTCAGTTTGAGAACCGCTCATCCAAACAACTTCATACGTGACGCTGCACATCTTTGGGTCCTGAGCAATAAACCTGCAGAATTTAAACTTCATACAGAGTCGTGTTCTACAGATGTTGGTGCCACAGACAGAGATTTCTGGCTTTACAGTTAAGATGATGATGATGATGATGAATCTTCTTCAGTAAATAAGCTTTATTATAAGCTTTTGATTATCACCCATACACACACTATGTAACATACAAAAAAGCTTAGTGTGAGCCTGCTCCTCTTTGTTTAAACTTATTTTTCTCTCAAGCTTGCTTCTTTTTTGTTTGTTTTAAACTGTTTTTTTTCCGTTTTTTTTTTTTTTTCNTTTTTTTTTTTTTTTCTAGTTTTCTTTTTTTGGCTTTAAACCCCCGTTTTGGAAAACTCCAGGGTCACCATCTGCATGGCAACATTCACAGCGTCACACTTCCATAAACCAGGAGGAGGAAGAGAGAGACAGAGCAGACTCTCTCTCTCTCTTTTACAGGCTACCCATAATTCATTAGCTCTCCCTCTCATCCTCTCTGTACTTTTCTCTTTCTGCAGGGAGATGGATATTTTGTGATACCATTCAGTCTGTTTAAACTCCGTTTTTATGCTTCAAAAAAGGCAACAAACAATAAAACTCTCCAATAAAACCAATAATAACAATATTAATGCATGTTTCTGATCAAAATACTTTAACAACTGCAGCTCTGATCAATATAATCAAAAAAAATCTGGTTTGAGATCAGATTTGAAAAAATGCATCTGAAGAAAAACATTCAGCATTTTTACTTTTCTTTATTAATTATTATTATTATTATTATTATTATTATTATTATTATTATTATTTTCTGACACAATTAGCAGCTTATTTGCACTTTCTTTTTCCTTTTTCAGCAGAAGCTAACAATGCGCCGTACATACCACTAGATGGCGCTGTTTCCGGTAATCCACAATGAAAAACGAGCAGCAGACAAATTTAAGCATATCTGAAAATAAAATCTGAACAGAAACTGGTTTACACCAAATCATTCTTTTCTTAAAAAAAAAAAAAAAAAAANAAAAAAAAAAAAAAAAAGAATTGTATTTTGCAGAATATCGGGAAAAAAAAAAGTATTTTATTCATCTCAGATCACACGTTTCATATTCAGCCTGGTTATTTTTCAGGAAAAATCAGCAAAGACAGAAAACAATGAGCCTGAAAAGTAAATAAAATGCGACATTTCACTCAGGCAGGTTCAGTGTGACCTCTCGCTGTGATTGGTCGTTTTTTTAATTTTTTTTTTATTCCTCTTCATGCACTGTGGGCATTTTTTGTGTTCATTTCTTTTCATTTTGGCTGCACTTCCAGCATCCATCAGTCACACAAAAGAGATTTAATTCTTTTTTTCTTATTTTCACCGGGCGGAGTGCCAATGTTTTTCTTTCGTTTGCTGACTCTCACTCCCCCCCTCCATCCCTCCTCATCTCTCCTCCCTCCTCCTCCTCTTCCTCGCCCTCCCCTCTCCACTAAGCTTTCCGTTTCAGTTGCAAGCGAAAGATGTTTATTTATTCAGACAAGATATATTTTTCTTTTTTTTTCACCCCTCCTTCGTTCCTCGTCACTCCCCCTGCCCCCCTCCCACTTACATGCTTGTAGAGGATCACGGTNAAAAAAAAAAAAAAAAAAAGAGGAGGGGATCGGAGCGAGAGTAAGTAAGTCAAATTGAATGCAGTGAAGGAAATCCGCTGCAGAAGAGACGATGACGATTAAGAGATGGAGGAAAAATAAAAGAAAAAAGAAGGGATGTAAAGAAGAGAAGGTGGAGGAGAGTATTTTCTACTTCCTGTCTCTCTCTTAAACCATACAGCACAAAGAGGGTTGTGCTACACCAGGGGAAACACACACGCGCACACACACACACACACACACACACACACACACACACACACACAGGTTTAAAGCTTCTTTATGGACCTGGTCCTTGTACACACCTACACACTGCGAGAGTGTACCACCGAGAATAAGACTATAACAAAGTACAGCAGTAAAATACAGCTGGAGGGAACGGTTATGTTGTGTGTGTGTGTGTGTGTGTAGAAAGAGAAGGAGAGGGTTAGTGGTAGAGAGCGAGCGAGCGAGCGAGTGAGAGAGATAGAGTGCTGTGCTCCAGGTGCTGTATTATTAAACAGATTTGTCACTTTGGGCCAGTGTGTGTGTGTGTGTGTGTGTGTGCAGAAACTATTGAGGGCTGCACTAATTAGTTATAGTTTGGAAAGCTAAATAAATGAATCAATAAGAGAAAAAGCAAATACACTGCTCAGAAAGGAGCTATCTCACACACACACGCACACACACACGTCTCTGTAAGGTTGTCATGTGAGGTGTGTGTTTAAAACCCTCTGGCTGCTATTGACTAAGCTGATCTTTGCTGAAAAAAAAAAAAAGCTCCTGCATCTGTCATGACAAGCGACAATACATGTCAGAAATAACATTAAAGAATATTGTGTGTGTGTGTGTGTGTGTGTGTGTGTGTGTGTATATGTGTGTGTGCGCATCATCTGCTAGCCTGTGGTGCCAATCTTACTTATGGAAGAAATCAAATGGCAAATTCTGAATCTGGCTACAAACATGGGGCAGAAACAAAACACACGCACAAATGCACACACACACATACACACACACACACACTTAGCCTAACATGTAAATGCAGCGTTGGAAGGCTGAGAACGACACGATGTTCTGAGTTTGTGAAGTAAAGACAGATCAGGTCAGCTGTTTCTCTCTCTCTCTCTCTCTCTCTCTCTCTCTCCGTTTCTCTCTCTCCCCATTTCTCTCTCTCCCTCCCTCTCTCTCTCCCCATTTCTCTCTCCCTGTTTGTTTCTCTCTCTCTCTCTCTCTCCGTCTCTCTCTCTCTCCTTGTTTCTCTCTCTCCATTTCTCTTTCTCTCCCCGTTTCTCTCTCTCTGTTTCTCTCTCCCTCCCTCTCTTTCTCTCTCTCGCTGTTTCTCTCTCTCTCTCCTTGTTTCTCTCTTTCTCTCTCTCTCTATGTCTCTCTCTCTTTCTGTTTCTCTCTATCTCTCTCGCCCGTCTTTTTTCATGAAAAGCAGAAAACAGTTTCATCCTTGATGAGAAAAGACGACAAAGAAACGACGCTTTTGAAAAAAAAAAAAACCTATAGAATGAATATCTGTTTCCTGTAACTAATAATAATCTTATATAAAAAGCTTCAGAAACGTTCAAGCCCTAAAAGCTCCAAAGCTTATAATTATCCAACATATTCAAACAATATTCAACTCCTTTATCATTTCTGTCTGATTTCTCCTTTCTCTCCCTCTCTCTACCTTTTCCCATCCCTTCTTCCCTGTCATCTTTCCGCCGTCTCCTTTGTGTTTCCTGACGCTCCGGGCTCAGCCGTGTAATTATCTCCGGATCGTTCCGGGGGTTTTGGAGGAATTCGTCCCTCCCTCTCTCTCTCTCCTCCTGCACCGCCCCATCCGCCTCCGACACTCAGATGCTGAATGTGGTATTGTTCTCCGCCGTACAAAGCCTTGATAGACAGCGGTGGGAAGGAGAGAGTGGACTGTGGCGATGCCTGGAGTTCCGCCCCGCCGCGCCGAAAGAAAAAAAAAAAAAAANAAAACACCGGCAGCACTTTGGAACTCAAACCGTCTGACGTGCCATCATGACGTAACGGGAAACGGCCTCGCTTTCTCGCCGACACCAGCTGTGGTTACGACTCTGATTTTAAACTCTTCGCCACCTGTAGAAACCAACGACGACCCCATCCTGCAGCTTAAAGGACCATACCACCCATTTTGCATGTTTGAGCCTAATATATCCAACTTTCATACATCATTTCCCAAAGCATACTACTGGAACGGTGAATTAAAAATGTTTTTCCTACCTTCCAGACCTCCATTGGTTTCAGTTCATTCTGCTATTAAAATCAACTTGTTGATACTGTAAACGTTCTTGGGATAGGTAATCCATCATCACCAACAAGACGTGTATTCAGGTTTTTTTTTAGAAATTACATAATTTTTGCGATTAAGCTCAATAAAAAGCGTGGAGTGAATGTATGCCTCCACCGGGGAATATAGTCCCAAAAGAAGACCTGCGTTTATGGAAAAATTTAAAGGACCGTGACTTCATAAGGCTGTGTAACTATTAGCAGGAGAAACATGGATTTTTAAGGTGGGTGTATCACTTGAATATTTGATTTTGAAAGATTAAGAGATTTAGCAAAATATCAGGAAAGCTGAAATACGGTTTTATCCTTTGGGAAATGATTGTCAGCAACGTTACATGTATGAAAACTGAATATATTAGGCTCAAATGCAAAATGGTTGGTATGGTCCTTTAACTCTGACTTGCTCTGGAGGCCAATGAAGCAGATTTTTTCACAATATTCATCCAAACTATCCCAGAGTGGTCTTCATAAAACACCCAGAATAAACCGGAGCGTCACGTGACTCGGCCGGTGTCACGTGGCCTCTGCCTGCGTGGGCGCCAGCTGTGCACGGCGGCGTTCAGACGTGAGGGCAGAGAGGACGCCACGCTCCATCCTCCATTCTGTCAAGCATCCCAAAAATCAATAACTTCATTTCTATATCAAGGGCAAAAAGAAAAGAGAATTTATTTGAGATTAAATGAATTTTTGAGGCATTTTTGACTGGAGATCGTCCATCGCTGAGTTATTCTCTGTGATATGACAGAAGTTTTGACTTTTTGAGGGGAAGATATTAAAAAATATGTTGATTTTTAGGCATAAAAGTGCTAATTTTTAGAGAGAGACAGAGAGAGAGAGAGAGAGAATAAAAGCAGTTTCATCCTAAAAACATCATCAGCCTTCAAGAAACGATCTGAGCCAAACCTAAAAAATCCTTATCATCCTGAAAGCAGCACACACACACACACACACACACACACACACACACACACATATATACACATAAACACACACACACACACAATCAGAGGGGATTTAAAGATTTAAACACTGGTCTTGGCAATTAGGCTTTAGGATTTGTTCTTCTCGTCTCAGTCCAGCAGGATATAAAGCGACACATAATACAAGTAGACCAACTCTTTAAGTGGATTAATTAAAACCAACACTGTGAGGTCAAAGGTCAAGCCCCCTTTGCTGCCCCCCCTCTGCGTTCCATTTCTTCCCCCTCTCTCCGAGCACACTTGATTCTCAGAACGGAGGACTTCTGTGGGCGAGATGCTGGCAGCAGATTTGAATGATTTGAATGATTGGACGGCGGTGAAAGCGAAGCCCGTGGAGGGAAAAACACAGCTGTCACCTGACCGATGGCAGGAACCACGGAGAGCGTTTAACGGCTTACGCCAATACTTCACAAATGTGGTTAAGCACAAGTTTTGCTAGATTTCTCTTTAAACACACACACACACACACACTTTCCTCCCACAGCAGCTTCTCTGTACATCCAGCAATTATTTAACCAGACGGTAATAGAATAAAAACCTGAGCTCCCCTCTCTCCTCGCTTTAATTGAATACAGAACACACCTCATCTTTGCCGTATGCGTGCATGTGTGTGTGCATGTGTGTGTGTGTGCAGTGTCCGGATGTAATCAGATGTAATTAATATGCATGCTGTTTCTCATTATGGAATAACTGAACTGCACTTCAGATGTGTGATGTGCACTGCGAGAAGCACGGACAGATTTTTAACATCGCTTGTGCTCTCTCCTGGATGTGTGTGTGTGTGCAATTGTGAGTGTGTGGGGTGTTTAAACGGTGCATAACATATGCAGCGGTGGTGGAAGATATAAAGCTTGGACGGAAGATGCAGAGAAGAGGAGAACACACCCTGGTGCTCATTCAGATAAAGAAAATTAACAGCCAGAGAGTTTCCAGATTTACACACACACACACACACACACACAGGAACACACACTTTAACGCATGCATTCCCACAAAGAGTGCAACACTGCTCACACTCTCTGCTCTTGCATTGGCTCCTTATTGCGTTTAAACTCTGAGCTGCATGAGATGAAGCTCCACGGCGGTGCATTAATCACCTTACGCTGCTAACAGACATTACATGCATGGTAATCTGCAGATATTATATGCATATCAAGTTGCTTAATTGTGCTACAATACACAAATGAGGTTTCATCTTTCATCTGCACTGGTGCCTTAAATTCATCAACAATGCAACACTTTCTTGTCGCTTAAATTCAGCAGCAGAAATTGATTTCACGAAACGGCGAATCTGCCATATCGCCCGATCTTTTCCACGACGCGGAAATGTCAGCTTTCAGCGTTTATCCTGAGTCGAAAATCTGGTAAATTACTCTCCAGCTGAATCAAGTGTCTGATAGGCAAAGTGTGTGTGTGTGTGTGTGTGGCAAACAAAAAAAAAAAAATGCAGGCTGTCATTCTGTAGATTCTTATCGCTGCCTTTGTTCAACTGCTGCTTGTGCTCAACAATAACAACACACACACACACACACATCTAGTAGAGAACTTGGTAATGGTGTTTATGATATGGGTCTGTAAATGTGTGTGTGTGTGTGTGTGTGAGACGGAGGTGAGCCTCATTAGGGAGAAGCGTCGGTGCAGCAGAGAACGGCACAGAGGTGCTTCATTATCATAGACAATTGAAGAAGTGTCTGCACGGGTGTTTGTGCGTGAGTGTGTGTGTGTGTGGGAATGAGTGAGTGAGTTAAAGTGTGTGTGTGAGACCCCGTGAGAGTGTGAGCGATGGGCTGGCAGTAAGCCGGTCTTTATTAAGATGCGTTGTCTTTGGAGAGCAGCAGCTGCTCCTGCCTCTAATCTAAAAGAACGGAGCTTTAATAAAAGGAAGAGTATGGAGAGATGGAGGTAAATACTCCTCTGTCACCCATCGCTCTCCTCCTTTCACTTTTTTTCATCCCTCTTTCATCTGTCTGATTACTTCCCTCACAACAACTGACTGAACTCTGCCTGAAGAGCTGAAGACTCGGAGAGATAAACTATTTCTTTGGGTTCACCGTGTAAAAATCTAAAATGAATTTTCCCAATTTGGAGCATAAACCCTCACTTTTGATGGTGACCTTTGACCTACAAGACCATTTCTTACTTCTGGATCCATTGAAGTGAGCTAAAAGTGTCCTTCTGAGGGCTGGCTGATATCAGGAGATGTGTCCCTGTTAAGCCGAGTCCAGAGAAATACACATCTCTGCCACGGCTATATGAGTGTGCAGTGTGTGTGTGTGTGTGTGTGTGTGTGTTGCGTGGCCTGTTTCTTGGTCTAGATGGGCATTGCTGCTTGTTTGAAATGACATCATTTGACACCCCCACCTACCGCAGCAGCTGAGTGAAGAATCCCTGCTCTACGTCTCTCTGCTCATTTGCTATTTTGGAATTGTGGGTAATGATGTGGAAGTGGCGTAATGGAGGACAGCAGAGGGGATTAAAATGATGGGGGGGGGGGGNGGGGGGGGGGGCACGTTAAAAGAGTAATTTGAAGGTCTTGCGGGTTCTAACTACTCTCTCTCTCTCTCTTCATTTCTAAAATAGAATTTGCGATGGTCCCTGCTGCTGATGCGGAGCCCGTCGAGGGAAAAATGACTTATTTATCAAACGGCTGAAATATTCAGGGATGTCACCTTTTAAATTCATAGGGTTTCTGCTGAAACGTCTAATGACACTGAATGTATTCATGGTGATGTGCCTTCTGAGATTAAGCCTATGAGTGTCAAAGCAGCATGACAAAAAAAAAAAAAAAAAAAAGACAGGACGGTGAGTTTGCAAGTTTCACCTCTGACCTGAAGCCTGGAAGCTTCAGATCTGAAGCTGCTTCTTCCTGCCAAGAAGCAAAAACTGCTCTGCTGCTAAAAAGATGTTTTGAAGCTCAGCAAATAAAGACTCTGCAGGCGATCAGCCGTCAGGACGTGTTTCAAGATAAATTCCTTGAGGGGCACAATGAGTTTTCTGGCACAGCACGGGGTCTTCAACATTGTTTTTTAACGGGACCAATGGGGGGAGTGGGGGTATGATGGTGATAAATGAGTGTTATTCTTCCTTTAACACCGGAATGAACAGAAGTTGGTGATGATTTAGAGCCGCGGCGTGGCGGGTTAATGAGATGTTAGGCGGACACGGAACAGCTTGCATGCGTCAGACCCGCGGCAGCACCGAAAGTCAAGCCGCCGCTCCTCTCTGCGCTAATTCCGCCCAAAGAGCGCGATCCGTGCGTAATTACGCACCGTACCGCGAACACCGGAGCTCTGAAAGCGGCGTCCCTCCCTTTCCCCCGAAAACCTCCGCACTCTGCCTCTCTTCTGCCCCTGCTACGGCCCTGTGCACCATGACGAGGCTGTGGAGAAACTGACCGGGCGCTTACCTTAACACGTTCCAGCTTTTCAGAGGGTCCAGGTCTGAAATTATAGAAACCATGGTCGACTGGCTGGGCAGCACCGGGACGGAGGGAGGGGGTGCGACAGAAAGATCGAAAGAAAAAGCGGCGCAAAAGGCTGTAACTCCGTCTGCGAATGACAGCGATCGCTCGGATGCAACCCGTCCTGGTCGTTCAGTGATGAGCGCTCTCTCTCTCTCTCTCTCTCTCTCTCTCTCTCTCTCCTCCCTCCCTCCCTCCCTCCGCCCCCTCCTTCACAAAGCCTGTGCGCTGCAGACGCGTCTCCAAGCTTCCTCTGGTCGCAGACACGGAGCGGGATGTTCACGATTATACCGAACCGGAGGATAAATCTCACCCCAGACTGTCGTTTCAACCATCACTGTCATTCTTTTACACGCGGAAATGGAGTTCATCGCCTCTTTAACGGCTGAAACACTGTAAAAATGTTGATAATCCCATTTAGTTAATTTTTATTCTTTAAAAAAATCATTATAAAAGCTTATTTTTTCCAGTGGATAGCGAGATGATCTCATGTATTTCAAATATCTTCCAAAGTCTGCATCAGTAACGGTTAAATTAAACTTGGAAAAAAAAAAAGGGAAAAATCAACAGGTTGGTTTTGCACTGAGAAAAATAAAATTATGATCATATTACGCTTTAAATTCATCACAGCATAAGGTGAAAAGCTGTTAGTGTTGTGGGGTGAAAAGCTTGTTTCAGAGATCAGAGAATTCTTCATCTGAAAGCATGAAAATCCACTAAATTAGTCATTGTATCTCCATTTTTGGTGAAAGACTTTTATCTTTTTATTATTAGTTTTTCATTTTATTACATCAGAACAAAACTGGAGATACCATGTTGTTCACAGTGTTGGATGAAACTTCTCATATCTCTATCTTTGGAGATTTTCATGAACGAGCACCAGATTCAGAGTACTTTTACTTTGGATACATGAGTACATAATGCTAATTTAGTTTGACATAAACAGAATTCTGAAATAAAACATTTGAACAGTTCTACAAAATCATTCTGACCAGAAACCTGCTTCTCTCACTGCAGCTTTTTCCAATGACATGTCAAAGATTTTCCTGCTGAAGACCAATTTGAGAGAGAAGTGTGTGTGTGTGTGTTGCAGTTATACGTCAAGCCATCACATCAGCCCTGCGGAGAGCATCTCGCTCTCTGCAAACCCCTGTCAGCGCTGACTTCCTGTCTGACACCACCACATCCTGTTGATGACTGAAAGTTTTTATTTTCCCCTCCCCTCCGATATGGCAGCAGATGCATCACCCCTCTGGCACAGGATGACAAGGTAACAGCCAAATCCCACCTATTCTGAGCTCCCATCTATTTGCTCATTGGGAAAAAACAGATGAGCCCTTGAAAAAAAAAAAAAAAAAAAAAAAAAAGAAGCGAGTGTCAGAACTGTGTCTGTTTCAGATAATTGTCTGGGACAACACAGCCATATCGAAAGTCTCTGCCAAAGCCACCATAGTTACAACACAAGTGCTTTGTTATTTTCAGCGAGATGCTATTAGTCACAGATAACCGTCAGCAGCACAATCATTTCACTTTACTCCCTTTACTGGAATAATACCAACAACAATATAACAGCCTAATATAACCTCATACAATAATGGTTAAAAGTTGAATAATTGGAAGAGCAAATGATTTGTAAATTAAAAACACAATCACCAAAATTGAAGTCTCTGTGGTAAATCTAGAGGTCGGAGAATTACTCAAAACTTTAGTCAAGTAAAAACACAAATACCATAATAAAAATTAATGACTAAATTACAAGTAAAACTCCTGCATTCAGAATTGTACTTAAGTAAAAGTCAACAAATACTGCCAATAAAATATTAACATGTTGATAAATTAACATCTCATTACATCTTGGGTCTTTTCGTGATTTCAGGTCAGCTGACAGGTTACATACCTCAATATAAGTTGCTACTTCTGATTTTTAAAAACCTTTCAATAATTTCTAAAATGAAATGTGCCATCAATCAAAAATCTAAAAGTTGATATGCAAGCTTTTACTCAGCAACAGGAACGCTTATAAGTTTTCTCCCGTTGCTTTTAAAGTGCATGTTAATGCCTGTAGTACAGTGGAATAAATACCACATTATTTCCTCTAAAATGCATTGAAGTAGAAATAGAAAGTGCTCAAGTAAAACTGTTTAAATGCAGTACTTGTGTAAATGTACTTCGTTACTTTCCGCCTCAGGTGATCCATCTGTTGAAATGTAAAAGAGGACAAAAGCTGCAATATTGTGTTTTACAATAAACTTGAGTTGACATTTTGCAGAGCAGAATCGCATGTTCACGTGCAGGCAGATGGAGAATTTAGTTGAACTCTATGTAGGCAAGACGTCACGCAACGATAATGCAAAGCTACAGCATCAGCAGCCATACATCATCACACACAGCATCAGCATCACATGCAGCATCACATGCAGCATCAGCATCACATGCAGCATCAGCATCACATGCAGCATCACATACAGCATCAGCATCACATGCAGCATCACATACAGCATCAGCATCACATGCAGCATCAGCATCACATGCAGCATCGGCATCCACTTTAAATAGACTCAGTTGGACATCTGCTTCAACAAGGAAGAGGAGGAGGAGGAGGAGGAGGAGGACAGAAAGAGTTGACAGCATCTCTCTCCTCTTCCTCTATCTCTATTTCTGTGTCTCGTGCTCATATAGATGCTCACACAAATCCAAGCACACACACACACACACACACGTGTGCACACAAGAGAGATCCAAAAAGAGTTTAATTCTCCCTTGTAGTTCTAATTTCTGCATTTCATGGCGTCGGCAGGGCTGACGTGTCATGGTGCATCTGTGCAGCCTAACAACGTGTTTACACATGTGTATGTGTGTGTGTGTGAAAACACGAGTGGGAAGAGCTTTTCACTGGGAGCTTTTTGTTATATTACAAACAGTTTGTGTTTTAACTTTGCCTCCATCTTTGGAGCTGCTGGCGTTTTTTCTGAGGTTTTGTGTTGCTGAGGTTGATGTTTCTGTAGCTACGTTTTCGTCTGTTCAGCCATGGAGGCCATTTCTGCTCATGCTAACCTCAAACAAAATACAATAATTCTTAGGAGATAATTTGTCCAAGGAAAGATGTACCAGACTCAGACTGTTAGAAAAGTCTTTGTGAACTGGTTGTTGTCATGCTTTATCAATTAAGTTAACTTTAAGTCTCCAAGGCAGTAAACTGTCTTCATGATCTTAAAGAAAAAAAAAAATCTGCAGCATCCCAAAAAGACAAAAAACAAATGAATGAAAAATATTGTTAAATGGTCTCTTATTCGCTCGGAGGACAGAAACAAGGAGAAGTCTGATAAGAAATTACGAGCAGCACTTGTGTTGTCAGTCTGGCCTTTTAGAACAAAAGCAAAAGAAAAAGCAGCAGAAACAAAACAAAATGGGTCAAATTAGTTACGACACAACAGGCCTAAGGGTCATTTCTGAAGCACAGATTTGCTGGGCTGAACAGCCAATCAGAGCTCTCCTCACCAACATTCACCACACTCAATCAGCCAAACAGCTGCCAACAGACGTGCTGCGAAAAACTCGGCGACCATCAGCCGCAGACGTTCAACGACAGCCCGGCGGCGAACCAACGGCCTGCTGATGCCAGACGGCCGACGGCGAGCGTCTGAACGAGAACAGGAGGAGGGACGGACGGGAAAGTGTGAGAGGTGCAGCACGACACACCAGGACTCACACTCGTGCACTTCTGTGAACTCTGATACAAAAGAATACAGCGAGCCGTCTGATCACACACACACACACACACACACACACACACACAGAGAAATGCTGTTAGAATTCACTGATCCCATTATTTAGCAAAGGCTTAAAAACCCTCGGACGCTTAGCAGCAAATACACGATGACACAGCCTGCACCATGTTTACACAAGCACACACACACGTGCATACATATTCGTGCCCATACACACATGTACTCATCAAACGCATGCACGCAAAGCCAAAAGAATAAGAGAATGATAAACAGATAAACACCTCGCAGAACACAATCAGGCAGATGCCATCATCACGTGCATTTCAAACCTAAACAAAACCAATGGANATGAGACGCAAAGAAAAAAAATCAGAAAGAGAGGCTGTGGATAAAATAAGTATGGTGGGATTATTTCATAAACGACATAATTTCCTTTTCTGTGCAAGTCATTTGATCCTGTCAAATATGCCTACAGCCAAACACCCACGTGCACGTCGCCCGAAAAACGCTCCGTTTATCAGGAACACCCCCCCTTTTTTTATTTTTTTTTGAAGAATGAGTGGAGTGGCTGTCTGTCTCAGCGTTCAGGAGAAGCCGGGAGAGAGAAGAAGGCAAATGAGATTTAAATCGGTGCAAACACGCAGGAGAAGAGCCCAATCAGCGTGTTTGTTTGTTTGTTTGTTTGTTTGTTTGTTTGTTTGTCCCGTGCCACTACCAGCATGCTAACCTGCAGCCGGCCTTCTTGTCTCGTGTTTACCTGCGGGACGGCCGACATAGACGCCATCAAACATAATCTCGGCTAATTTTTCTTGCTTCCATGCTTTTGTTTGCCTTTTGTGTGAACTGTGTGTGTTTGTGTTTGTGTGTGCGTGTTTTGCATATATTTGCTTTGCTGTGTACCCTTGTAAGCGTGGCTGTGCATGCGTGGGGTTTATCCAGGTGAGTCCGATGGAGGAAATGAAAAGCGTGGCAGAAAATAAAGTAAAATAAGAGACGCTGTTTATTTCCTGAGACGCGGTGAAGGGAAACGGCTGTGAAAATTTCACCCGTCGCTCCTGAATTTGTCAAGTTTTCACATGATTTCCAGCCAATTCGGCTGACGTTGGCAATGCTGCTCCGTTTCTGTCTTTTCTTTCTTTTTTTTTTTTTTTTNTTTTTTTTTTTTTTTGGTTGACAAATGACATGCTAAGAGCAAGTGGTGGAAAGAAAATGGAGAGAGGAAGAGAAGCGGTTGGCAGAGCAGCGTCCGGGCGAATCGGCAAAAAGAGAGCGAAAACACAGAAAGTGAGTGATTGGATGAGTGTGGGAGAGAGAGGGTGAGTGGGTGAGCGAGAGAGTGAGGGAAGAGAGGAAGAGGAAGAAGAAGAGGAGGAGGAGGAGGTTATATTTAGAGCTGCTCCTAATCAACTTCTCCGTCAGTTTGTGTCTGTGGGGGCGAGCGAGAGAGAGAGAGAGAAAGCCACGCAAGTTCAACACTAAAAATCAATATGCAGCCCACTCGCGTTCTGAAAGCAGTGGAGAGAGAAAGAGGAAGACAAAGCGAGAGAGAGAGAACAGGAAATGGCGAGGACGAGGCAGGGAGACGAAGCTGCGATGGTGGAGGAAAAAAAAAACAAGCATTTTAATTTCATCAGCGCAAACATGCAGGAACGCTGCAATATACGGAGATATTAAAATAACACGTTATCATCATAATCATGCTGCTTCAACTGCAGCTCGCTTCAACTTTTCCACAGCAGCGTAAACCATGTGTGTGTGTGTGTGTGTGGATATCGATAGGTCTGACTTGGGGTCAGTACTGTGTGGGTTATAATAAAGCCGAGATGTAGGAATGATAGCAACGAGATCATTTAATAGAGGAGGAGGAGGAGGGTTTGAGCTCCTCTACAGTATTATAGCCTCTTTCTGTTAAAAAAAAAAAAAANCTCCCCCCCGCATCTCATTAGCTGCTGATCGATCCCTCGCTGTGGAGCCACACTGAGAGAAAACGCAATTAGAGCATTGACCAAACGATTGTGTGAACCTGTGATCAATAGGTAATCATCACCTGAGAGGGGCAAGAGGCGGGGGGGGGGGGGGGGNGATGGGAGGGAGGAGAGAACGGTAAACGTAAAAGGTCATTCTGTGAAAATAAAGGCGCGGCCCGACTCGGTTTGGAACGTTGAAACACGTCGCAGATCTACGTTTTAGTGTTTTCTTTTTATCACAAGAACGAACAGAGAAGGAATCATGCCGTAGTGCAAAACGGAGACGTTTTCTGGTTTCCTGCCTTTTTGGTCCCACTTGACTTGCTCTGGGTCTCCTAATGATGACATCATCAAAGCCAGGGCTCCGGGCGGTCCCACTGTGAGATCAGAAAGGTCTGCGAGGGCTCTAATAGCTTTCCAAAACGTCTGCAGACTTTGCTGGAGGGAATTACCCAGAATTCATAGCTTCATAATGATGAAATCAGGGATTACAGGTGAAGAACATCCAATTCTTTAATGAACTTTAATAAAAGCAGGTACAATTATAAAACAATTAACATCACAGTGAGCATTAGCAGCCTCTGGCGTTGTTATAGCGACCCATTTAAAAATGAAAACCACATTTCCCATAAACCTTCTGTCTTTGACTGTCTGAAAAGAGAAAACGTTTGAATTTCTCTTTCCTTCCTTCCACCATCTGTCAATGTCAGAAACTCTGAGAGCTCCAGCAGCAAAAGCAGATTTCTGCTTAAAGAGCTAAATGTGTTTGACCTTTGACCTTTAGGACCATTTAATCCATTCAGACGTTGCAAAACAGCGTGAGCACGTGACAGGAAACAGTACTGAAAGTCCTGCTGCACATCCAGGATCATGTTTTCTCTCTTTACAAAGCTGCATTTTGTTAAACTGCATGAAAGCAGTTGGTGGTGAACTTTTAACAGGAAGTGCCCTAACTTTCACTTCCTGTTTGGTGCTTTAACGCAGAGGGATGGCCTCGTTGCTTCCTGTACAAATGCAGTATATGTATTCTCTCTCTCTCTCTCTCTCTTTCGCGTTTCCTCCTCTGTGTTTCATTCTCTCTCTCACTCCCACTCATCCCCACCTTTCTAACCCCCACCCCCACTCCACCAGCTCTGTCTCACACGGTTCAACCAATTTCCTGTCCATCTCTTTCCTCTGTGTGAAGAGCTTAAAAAGCATTATGCACCGTGCCGATTCCCTCACATCATGAATCAAACTATGTTACCAGTCACAGATTAAACCCGGCTTTGACATATACGGGATTTTGAAGGTGTGTACCAAAATATCAAAATTATTTTTAGAAGAAAGCTGATGCTAGTAAGAAATATTGTGCTGATATGCAAATATGCAGTGATTCCTAAATTTTATTCTCTATGAGAAAGCTCAATATTTAGACAAAAACTACAATACCTTCTAATAACTAAGAACATGTAAATTGAATCTGCATATGGATTTAGATAAAGAATGAAAGACAATTGTGTTCAATGGCAGAAAAAAATGGCAGTAAATTTGGAGACAAGTGGATAAAATTTGTAGGAAAGGTGATGGAAAAGGGGCGTGTCCTACACAAATGTCTTCATCTTGAACCAAATAATGTAGAAAAAAAATTGTTTGAAATATCTGCTTTATCATTTCTCAGTTTTAGCAAAAGGTGGATATTGTTAGCATATATTATATTTAGGTGAAATAATATTCTATTATAAGGTACCTGTGCAATATAAAATAAAATTACACCAAATAACATATAAATTCCACACAAATTCCCTCTATTCCCACCACCAATCAATTCAGGATTTCCTGTAGTTTTTTTTTTTTACTACATAGCATCTGGTGGGAAATCTCTCTTTGTCTCAGGTGCTACGGTCATTTGTGCTAAAAGGTCAGAGGTCAGATAGAGCAGCAGCCAATTAAAGCCCTGCAGATTCAACACAAACAGGAAGCAATCTCCAACCCCATCTGTGGACCTCTGCCTCCGGGGCAAAGCCGCCGATATCTGCACCATACCTCCATCATGTACGGGGAGCGAGAGAGAGAGAGAGAGAGAGAGAGAGAGAGAGAGAGAATACATCCACCTGTCTCCATTTCCATCCTTTCCATTTGTTGTACAGTATTTTCTAGAACAGATATGTACTAAAATACCTGTTTATATGCGTGTCTGTGCATGTCGGTGTTTTTGCTTCCACCCACCCCACCTAAACCCTGTGTCAGTCCACAGTCGTAGTTCATAGTTTCCTGGTGGTGCAGAGGTTACACACATTCCATTTCCCAGCCTGCTGTGGGGCTGGATGGTGGGACATTGACAAAACATGTGTACCTCAGTGTGTGTGAGAGGTCAGGGGTCAAAGATGAAGCTGTGTACATGCGTGCGTGTGCACAACAGTATCAGAGAGATGGCGGAGGGAGCGAGAGAGGGTGGGTGCAAAAGGCAGGCCTCACCGGATCGCTTTAAGTCACGACCACGCGCACGGTAACGTCTAAGCTAAATAATCAGGAGGTGAAGGCTCTGTAGGACCGTGGATTTCATTTTACAGTTACTTTGGTTTCAAGATCAAAAAGATCATGCGACGTAATTAGCTAAAGAACAAAAAATAATCCTGCAGTCATCATCTTAAACGGCATGAATAAGGCTGAGGAACGTCACGGTTCTGCATGACTCCACAGACTCGGACATCTTGTTTCTATCCGGTGGGCGGGAGAGGAAGAAGAGAAAGGAGAGGAAGGAGAGGAAGATGTTGTTTTGTAACGCTTAGTCCGACTCTTGACAACTACGAGCTGGTTTTACTGGCCAGAGAAAATTGTTGCTTCCCTGTCAGTCCCACAGCAACACCATCCCACACACACTCACCTCAGTGCTCCCGCTGCAGGGCCGAGCCATGACGGAGGGATGGATGGAGGGACGGACGGAGGGAAAGCTCTGAAAAACATGGACAAAATAGAGGGAAAAACTTTGAGTGTATTGTGTCATGACTCTGCAGCTCAGCCAAACGTGTTCGCAATAAAGTTTGGAGAAAACACATGATGCGCAGACGGCATGGCTGAAGCAACGCCATCATCTGTTTCTCGTTGTTCAGGAATCTCTGGAGCTGCCTCCAACCCCACACTCCTCCTCCTCCTCCTCCTCCTCCTCCTCCTCCCCTCCCCTGCTCCCTCCTTCCTTCCCTCCTTCCTCTCTGGAGTCCAAAGTGGAAGTGCACACTGTGGTGAATAAATCAGAGTTTACAGCTTCAGGAAACAGACAAATACAGCTTTTTGAGAGCTGATGCTTTTGGATACCTGATATTTAAAGATCTCTGTTCTTTGATTATTGATTTGCATTTTATTTTTCTTAAATAAACAATATTTTTAAAGGGAGCAGATCAGATTTTTGTGCCAAAGATAATGTCACCACAATATATTTTTGTATTTTTAGTTCATTTTCCATTTGACCTTTATTTAACCTACAAGGTTTCTTAATATAGAAACTGAGTCCTGACCAAAATGGCGGCACGTTTCTGTTTCATCTGACATCTTTTACATTATCTAACTATCTAAGACATGCACAAGGAAAAAAAATAGAATTAGAACACAGTACAGCCATCTAATAACTGTGCAGCATAACCTGAATATACATACCAATGACAGTAAAACTTTTGATCTTTTCATGTCAAAAGGTCAAACTTGCAATTCACCACCAACTACAAGAAAACATGTGAAATGCCAACAAAATATCAATATCAAGCTAAATATATTATCTTCTGCATTATGTGACGTTTGGATAAAAGTTGTTGATATAGTACAAATCACTAAAAGTAATTTGAAATGGTGGAAATTCAGCAAAGCGATCATCGGTGATGATGGATTACCTATCCCAAGAACGTTTCAAGTATCAACAAGTTGATTTTAATAGCAGAATGAACTGAAACCAATGGAGGACTGGAAGGTAGGAAAAACATTTTTAATTCACCATTCCAGTAGTATGCTTTGGGAAATGATTGTCAGTAACATTACATGTATGAAAATTTAATATATTAGGCTCAAACATGCAAAACAGATGGTATGGTCCTTTAAGGTAGCGAGGTAGATTTGTACAGGACATAGAGACGCATTTGTCACATTCATAATTTCTAATCTTATCTTTCTGTGTGAAGAAGGTCGTTCCGTCGCTTATCGTTAGGCTCAAACATGCAAAATGGGTGGTATGGTCCTTTAACACCATCAAACGATGTGACTCAGCCGGACGGCGGCGTGACTCTGTGCACTTCTACCCAGGAAGCATGGAATTCATCAGGTCTGTTCAGATTTTCCAGGATGCTCGTGACCAAATCAAAGACAGTTTTGCTCTCAGCCGTTAACGTGTTTACTGAGCATTTAAATCTGCACGGACTGAATCTGATGTCACGTGAAAGCAGAGAGAGAGAGAGAGAGAGAGAACGAGTCCCTCCGATGCTTCAGACATGCGTTTAAGCCGCTGTGATAAATCCAAACCTTTTGAAGTTTATATCCTGCAAACATTTAGACGGATCTTTCAGGGCGTCTCGGCTCCCTTCACGACGGTTTCCGAGTTCGCATCGTCAGGCCGCCGCTGCACTGGAGTCAGCAGGAGAGACGGAGACGGAGACGGACGGGGGGATATTGGGGTTGTTTTGTGTTCAGGCCTGTCTCTGTTTTGGTAAATGAGGTCACGAGAGAGAAGAAGGTGAAGAAGAGTACATCTGTCTCCTCCTTCAAAGACAGACTCTATTCTTGCTCTGTCCCTCGCTCTGTTTTCAAAGCCTGGCTATCACATGGTAAAAATGGGGCTTTTAAGAGCTTTTACAAGTAACAAAGGACAAAGTCTCTTCCTCTTTCTCATTCTTTCTCAGAGCACCGCGTCTTTTCTCTTCACTCGTGCTCGCTTGAGTATACGATTGTATTCTTTATGCATGCACATGCTTTCATGCCACATATTGGATTTGCAGATAAAAAACAAAAAAAAAATGGGGGAAAATGAAAAGAATATTGTGAGCGCTAACAGTTTTGACATTGATATTCATACGTACTCTTCTTGTGAAGTGTCGCGGAGAGAAATGAGGGCTGCTCCGAGGTCAGATCCAATACGCAGGCCCAGATCAACATAAAAGAGTGTTGAGCTCCACCGCCTGATCCAGAGTTGGTTCATCAAATATTGATGCTGCGTGTGGTATTCCTGGGAGCGTAGCCCGACCCGAATACAATTACAAGCAATAAACAGCAGTTCTGCTTTAATCACAAGAGCAACGTTTACATGATTAATGCAATAAACTCCAGTCTCATATCGGCGTTATGAGCTCAAGCTGAGAGCATAGTGCCAATGTTGTGATTATGCACATGATTATGTTGATTTTTTTTTATATTACCTCTTTTCATTTGCCTCCATCATGGACTCCGTGTGAAGATCGTCAGAAGCAGAGTGAAACGTGGCCAGCTTGGAGGACGACACTGACGAATCCTGACGAACTGTTTCCTTCTCCCCGCTGATGTTTCTTTAAGAAAAGTATAAAAGGGTAACTCTATTAATATGAGCGTACAAATTACAAAATGAAGGAAAGAAAAAGAGAAATACAAATGAAATCTGGGTCTGTGAACATAATGGCCAATCAATTTTCATTTTGGAATGGGGAAATAGGAAATGGATGAGCTGTTTTTCGTTTTGGAATAGGAAAACAAAAAACGAGCCGTTTTCCGATTTTCATTTGTATGCTTCACGCTTGAAAACTTGCTTTGCTTTTACATTTATTTCCTCCAGAAGTCTTTGGTCTTTACCTGGTTTGTAACCTGCCGAAAACCAAAGAAGAAGAGGAAGAAGCTAATTGGATGGTTGAATCAAACAGGAAATATGTCACAAAAGAAATCATGGTCCTTTAAATTTTTCCATAAACACAGGTCTTCTTTTGGGACTATATTTCCCGGTGGAGGCATACATTCACTCCACACTTTTTATTGCACTTAAATGCTAAAATTACGTAATTTCTAAAAAAAACCTGAATACACGTCTTGTTGGTGATGATGGATTACCTATCCCAAGAACGTTTACAGTATCAACAAGTTGATTTTAATAGCAGAATGAACTGAAACCAATGGAGGTCTGGAAGGTAGGAAAAACATTTTTAATTCACCGTTCCAGTAGTATGCTTTGGGAAATGATTGTCAGTAACGTTACATGTATGAAAACTGAATATATTAGGCTCAAACATGCAAAAATGACAGGTATGGTCCTTTAATCACAGTATCTGCGTGCATCGTTTATATCAGTACTCTGACTTAATTCCAGGATTTAATGCACAGCTCACAGCGTTTTGCATCGTCTTTGTTTTCTGTTTTTAATATTAAGAATTCCTCTAATTTTTCCTTTTGTGAAACCATGCGAGTCTGCAGAATAGAGACAGCTGAAGTTCCCATATATTATGATCAAAGAGTGGGTGAAGAAACAAGCGAGAGGCACAATCTAAAGAATGTGAGGGAAGGAGAAAAAGAACGCTCTGATTAGGAAAATGGCTGCATCAACTCTCTCATCAGCCTGATTGGAGGTGGCGGCTGACAAGTGAGAACCTGTAAAAAGGCTCTCGACACTGATGGCCGCTCTGACTGCTACTTGACTCGCCGCTGCAGACTTCCGTAATAAGATCCCATAACCTCCTCGCCACACACGCCTTCGCCCTGATGGCTCCGGTCTAACACTCTCACATGCTACATGCTACGCTGACTTCTAAAAAACCCCCAAACCACCACCACCAGCACGGCTCCACCTTTCCGAAACGCAGCATATATGTTGCATTCGTTAGCACACCAATCAGTCCGTCTGATTCACATCCAAGATTAGCAGAGGAATTTACACGGCTTCCTTATTTGCATCGTGACCGTTGGAGGGAAAATTAGTTGGATCCAGAAAAAATCATCTGATAATGTGAGAGGTTGTGATCACAGTTTTATTCCAGACATGACCGATGTCTAATTTAGGCTTCAGTGAGGTAAGCAGCATCTTATAAAATTCTGTTAATGGTAATTACTGATCCTCGTATTTAAAGCTGGAAAACCTGGATCTTATTTTCATAGTTTCTGTTGGTTGTGATGTGTTACCAACTTAACTGCTGAGATTTGGAGACATAATTCTAATAAATCAGGACGCAAATGCCCAAACTTACTATACCCATTATTGTAAAACTGTTATACATAAATATATAGTACAATGAACCTTCAGTCTTTGTATTTTCTATTTTTCATGAACATTTACATGAACGGCTTTCTTACCTTGCTTTTGTTCTCTTTAGTTTGGGTTCCTTAGGTTCCTTGTAATGCTGTCAGATTTGTGTATCCGTCTTGTTAAACTGACTTTTGCTGCTGTTCTTGTGTCTGATTGAAGCTGGAGAAAAAAACTACCTTCTTATTTATTTATTTATTTATTTATTGTTAACAATGAGGCTGATAGAGAGCAAAACGATCCTAGCAGCTTGTTGTTTTCCATCAGGTTATCAGTGTTGTGCTAATTGTTTAGCCGTTGAAATGTTGATGAGCTTTAATCGTTTGGTCAATGGACAGCAGGTGTTTTTGGGAAAGTCAGGATACTCAGAGTCCAGCTAAACAGTGTGTAAGGACTCGTCTCAGCTAAACTCAGGCTGGTCTGGGTCTGTTTTGGGGCCTTAAGCAGGATTTAATAACCCCTAACTATGCAAATGTGCACAGCAACTGTTCAAAATAAATCTTTTATTAAGTCATTCTGACATAATCTTAAAATCTGATACAGACAAGACAAGACTTAAAGGACCATACCGGCCATTTTGCATGTTTGAGCCTAACATACTCAGTTTTCATACGTTACGTTACTGACAATCATTTCCCAAAGGATAAAACCGTATTTCAGCTTTCCTGATATTTTGCTAAATCTCTTAATCTTTCTAAATCAAATATTCAAGTGATACACCCACCTTAAAAATCCATGTTTCTCCTGCTAATAGTTACACAGCCTTATGAAGTCACGGTCCTTTAAATTTTTCCATAAACGCAGGTCTTCTTTTGGGACTATATTCCCCGGTGGAGGCATACATTCACTCCACGCTTTTTATTGAGCTTAAACACTAAAATTACATAACTTTAAAAAAAACCTGAATACACGTCTTGTTGGTGATGATGGATTACCTATCCCAAGAACGTTTACAGTATCAACAAGTTGATTTTAATAGCAGAATCTATTCTGCTATTAAAATCTAGTCTTCCATTATGTCTGGGATGATTTATCAGCAGCATCGTAGCATTTTCAGGCCACGGATCATGAACGGTGCATGAAGAAACAGAATTCCTGAGCTGAGTTGTGCTGGCAGAGCACAGATGGCACACGAGGTGTCGTGGCCTGCACCAGGTGAGCTCCAGGGTATGTAAGACATAGGAGTGCTATTGATATTTTGGCAAGATGATTGTGCTATGAACTCCACTCTAGCTGCCCTGGAAATATGTCATGGTGACTTTACAGTTTGTCCAACTATCCATGGAAACGAGAAAAAAACAGAATTAAACAGCAAAACGAATGAAAGTAATGCTAACACCTGCTAACAGCGTTTTCAATTGAATCCTTATAGAAAGATTTGCATATTAACGCATGTTGGATCGGGCGTTTCGCAACTCTTACAGGCGATATTTCATAAGTTGGGTAATATGAGTCGTGTTTAATGATGCAGAGACATGCAGCATGTTGTGCTGTAGCTCATTTGAAAACATGCTGTAATGTCTGAAGTCTTTTTGCGTGTCCTCAGCCCACGATACCTGAGCAACACTTTCTTCCTGCTCTCCTCTTTTTATCCTTTCTTCCTCTCCTCTCCTTTTTTTATCTTCTGTTGGAAAGCGAAACCGTGTTCCATCTAAACTGCCAAACATTCACTTTGAAATACATCCACCCCCTCCATCAAATCCATCCCAAATCCACATATCTCTTTATTTCTCTGTTTCTCCTGCACCTTTTCCTTTCCCGTCCTTGTGTGGCTGGCGATCGACATTCTTTTTTCGTTCCTGGTAGATTTGCAGTGAGTTGTGGATGTGGAGATTTGTGAACGTGCCCTGCTTCTGTCCATCGGCTCATTGCCTGGTCATAAATCTTTGCTCTCTGGGTCCGGGTCCAGACCTGGATCTCTCCACGCTACCCTTCCAGCTTGTGGCGGAAGAAAAACATAAAACTTTCTGGCCTATAAACCGAAAGACACGTCTCCCCTTCCAGCCTTTATATGGTCACTTCTCTTCATCTGTATAGAGCCACTTGTGAGGCTGAAGGATCGCTGCATGTGACCATATACACTGAGATAACTAAGTGCAGAGACAATCCTGGCTAACAGGTGTAGTATGTCATGTCAGAGCTGCATCAGTTCTGAGGATAGCTGCTCTAAAAATGCTAGATTTCAGTCATGGCGCTTCAGTAAAACTTCAAATAACTTCCATGCAAACCTCCATATGATGGAACAGATTTGTGGTGATTTTTTTGATGTTCTGTTAGATTACAGTTGGAACAGTACAGATAAATGGAAAACGTATTATTGAGATTCATAAAATAAACATATAGCCAGCCCTATAAATTCTCCTTAAAGGACCATACCACCTTTGTTTTTGCATGTTTGAGCCTAATATATTCAGTTTTTACATGTTATGTTATTGACAATCATTTCCCAAAGAATAAAACCGTACTTATACATTTTTAATTCTTAATTTTTCTTGTTACATATCCTTTTTATCCTTATTTTTACCCTTTTATTTATTTTGTTTTATTTTATCATATATATATATATATATATAAAGGATCATACCATCCATTTTGCATGTTTGAGCCTAATATATTCAATTTTCATACATGTTACGT
>VXCM01005066.1:0-32082 GCA_014773175.1 Lucifuga dentata
AAACCTGATCTCCCACACATGTGTACAGCGAGTGTGTGTGTGTGTGTGTGTGTGTGTGTGTGCTGAAAGTGAGTGCTGAGTGCAGTGGATATAAAGGTGTCTTTGTTAAAGTGAGAGCCACTCCAGTCCTCAGTCAGATGTTTAGCCTCGGGGCGTGTGGAGAACTCAAACGCTGAAGCCCCCTTCTATTCACATGCACATGCACACACATGTGCACGCACATACACACACATACACAAGCAAAAAAGTGATGCAAAGGTTTGAAGCAGTCATTGTAAGCGTGTTGCATGTGTGTCTGTACCTGCTGGCTGCATGTGATCCTTTGAGGAAAAGCACAAACTGAATTTATCTGTTTATGTATTTAATCTGTGTATTATCTTGTCTTATTCTTGCTACTTATTTTTTATTTTTCGCCTTTTTTTTCGGCTAACTGATAATATTGTGTTACTGTGTCGTCCATGAGCACAACTTGTCCTCCAGTTATCGATCAATCAATCAATCAATGGATCAACAGATTGTCTCTTAGTTGGTTCGGACTTGTGCGAATAATCCCCCCCGCATCGCAGGGTCCGAAACAAACACTCAAAACGAACGAAGTGTGAGAATGTCATAAGAAACACTAGAGGGTGATAAAGTCAGGTGATGTGTGTGTGTGTGTGACAGTTTGTGAATGTGTGTTACCGTAAGGTGACCGTGGGTAGAAGGGCGTGGTTTCTTTCTGCGGGATCTCCTGGACTTTGCCGTACAGTTCGCTGGTGGAGGCCTGGTAGAAACGCATGCTGCTGGTCAGGCCGCACGTCTTTACGGCGTCCAGGAGGCGGAGCGTGCCGACGCCATCCACGTTCGCCGTGTACTCCGCCAACTCAAAGGAGATCTGGAAAAGAGAGAAAGACGGACAGAGAGATCATTAAGAAGCCATAAGAAGAAAATTACACTTCAATCCTTTGGCACAAATAAGGGATTGATGTTATTTAACTCTCTGGAGTTTTTTTAAAGAAAAGTTTTCATTCAAGAAAATTTTTTTAAAATGAATCATAAAGAAGTTGTCAGTTTTCTACTTGATTTTATAAGATTCTAAAAAATAAAAGAAAGTCTCCAAAAATCAGCAAACAATGTGTCAGAAGTGACTTTAGGCTCCAGAGGGTTAAAGGACCACACCAACGATTTTATAAAAAGCCCCTGTGTGAGTTAGCTTATATAAAAATTTGTGTTTAATTACAGATCTCATTTCACAGGAAGTGGGGGGCGGGNTGGGTGTTGCAGGGACGAAGCGAGTGGGGAATGTGTTATTTCTGAAGTCCATCGCAGCAGATTAGAAACCTCATACCTCAAACTAAACACTCCAACTCCCATAATGCCTGTTAGCGAGTGCCGAGAGGGGAGGCGGCTTAACGAACACTTTGGGGGAAATTAAGTTTAAATTAGACATGGATGTGCGCGTGCACGAGTGTGTGCAGAGTTGTGTATTTGTACGATGTGTGTGCCTGTGTGTGTGTGTGTGTGTGTTTGTGTGTGTGCCAGCTTGGCCTCAGGCTCCAAATCAGGCGTGACGGTTAAAAGCCGTGCTGGTTAGCGGTCACCACACCTGGAGCGTGCGGCGTGAGCCACGTCTGCGCTGAGGAAACGCTTTGGCCCTTTAGTGCTTCCACACCAGCCGCCAGATAAAGAGCCCTTATTTAGAGTGGGACCCAAGAACAGTGGGCCTCTATTCCACTCAGAGGCCATGCACACACACACACACACACACACACAGTAAGAAGTTTTGATCAACTTCAATTACACTCCACGGCTCAGCGTAACGACCTGTGACTCTCTGCTCACGCTTTTACTTTGCATTCTGGCATTTTTTCCTTTACAAGGAAAAAAGAGCCAAAAAGCACGCCACTTCCTGTTGGAGCAAATTCTGTTTTCTGGAATTTTTCAGAATTTGTTGTTCTGGATGAAAATATTCCCTCTGGAAGAGAAGCGGCGTTCCAGCAGAGGGAAGGATTTATCCTGGCGATTGAGTTTTAGAAAACTCCAGAATGATTGTTCTTCAATTCCATCCGTAGCTAATTAGCTAAGCTAAGCTAATTAGCCTCCAGCCTGTTTCACATGGACATGCACACAGTCAGTATGTTTACACGCATGCCATACGCTAATTTTTTTGTCTATATGACCATTAAGATAAAATTGAGAGTAAGACTTGTACATGAATGGAATTAACAGGATTCCATGATTTGCCAAATACACGTGACTCGTTGCACGTGTGAAATTTTACAAGTCCGAACAAACCGATTTGCAATCAAATAAGCTACGTCTCTTAGCTTACTCTAATTTATGCTAACCTCAATCTAATTATTATGTTTATATTAATTAAAATAATCAATATATTTCCTTAATCAAAATTTAAAAAAAAAAACACATTAATTGACCCTTGCTTTAAAGGACCATTCCGGTGATTCGGCATGTTTGAGTAAGTAACCGATCACAGCAAACAAGGCCGTCTGTTCAGTTTTTTTAAAAATATCTATCCATCCTGTCCTATGCCCCATCTTATCCTATCTATCCATTCATCCATCTATCTATCTATCTATCTATCTTGAAGTTGCCGTTCATTCTAGCTGTTTATTCTACAGATCATTCCATATGAATGTTTTTAGTAATTTGCATTGAAACTCAAAATTATACAAATGCATTAAAATGCATCATCATCAGGCTATTCATTCTGGAGCACGCCACTTCCTGTTGGAGCCTGATCTGGACCAGACAATACCTGCCTTCATGTGTGTGCGTGCGTGCGTGCGTGTGTGTGTGTGTGTGNGGGGGCTGCAAACAGTCCTAACAGTCCTGCAGACACAATCAATTCCCTCTCCAGCAACAGCCAGAATGTAATCCCAGCTCTCATGGCTCTTCCTCTCCTCCCCCCAAACCGTTTCCTTCCTTTGGCGTTTTTCCTCGTTTCTCCTCCGACTCTCTGCTAGGACCTCCAAAAAACAAAACCTCATCTCATGTTTGCTACCGACACCCTCCTCTGCCTGCTGTCTGTGTGTGAGAGCCCGTCCATTCCTCCTGTTTTATCACACACACACACACACACACACACACACACACACGGTATGGAAACCAGCTGAGAGGGGCAGGGTCCAGGACGCCTTGACAACTTAAATCAAACAAATTGCCTTAATGCTGCATTCTCTGTCATTATGTAAGGCAGACCTGAGCGCTGACGGCTTAAAGGCCAGACGTGTGTGTGTGTGTGTGTGTGTGTCTGTGTGTGTGTGTGTGTGTGTGTCTGTGTCGGGGGAGGGGCTCCTGGGCCCCTCGGCCGTCCTGGCAGATATTGTTCTGTTCTGGGAAGCCAGCCAAGCCCTGTCAGCTTTG
Source organism: Lucifuga dentata (assembly GCA_014773175.1). Lineage (NCBI taxonomy): Eukaryota > Metazoa > Chordata > Actinopteri > Ophidiiformes > Bythitidae > Lucifuga > Lucifuga dentata. The sequence goes on from VXCM01005066.1 coordinate 3,364, forward strand.
GGGGTCCGAGCAAATATCCTGACCGTAAAAAAAAGAAAAAAAGATCCGTTTAAAAGTTGTAACCGTGCAGGAAACGTGCTGCATTCAGCGGTTTCACTTCTTTCCTGCTCACACACGGTGTCTGTGTCTGTATGTGTGTGTGTGTGTATTTTGACATTTATATAAATATGACTTACATTTATTCAGCTCTGCATACCTCCATGTCTCTCCCTCTGCTTTGACCATACAGTATATTTAACCTCATTGTATACAGAAGTCAAGGAATATATATATATATATATATATATACAGAAACAAGTTTACAAAAGGAAAAATATGGAAAAAAAAAAGGAATGTAAAGGACGAAAATCATTTTCTCGCGGTAAGTCAGAATTCTTAAGTTGAAATTTAAACTTTAGAAGCTAAAATGATGCGATGGAAAGACAAAATGTATGGGATATGAATTTAGCAATTAAAAAGTAAAAAAAAATATGGTACTAAAAACTCAATTTATCGAAGAAATAATACTGACGTAAGTTAAGGTAAAACATGAGAAAAATCAATATGACAAGAAATTACTTTGAATTTATGTCTTTTAAAGTCTAAATATTACAACTACATTATAAGATTTTACTAAATTTTAACAAAGAAAGTCAAAATTAGGATCAACATGATAACAACAACATGATGCAGTATTTAAATTATGTCATTTTATGTTACTAGGTCATATTTTTGATCAAGAAAATTAAATTACTTTTGGTGTTTGTAGGAATTCAACTCACACACACACAAGAAAACAATGAATTAATGAATTAATAATTGACTGATTAATCATTCAAAATTATTGATTAATAAGCCCAAGTGTTGATGTCGTCTTCATCTTCGTCTTCCTCGCCACAGCAATTTGTCGTTTGGTCTCGTCAAAGAATTCTGAAACTTTATGAGTTTCTGCGTTCAGAGGGAAATATTGAACTTTTTACTCTTTATTAATCTGTTGGCTGTAGTTATTAATTACTTTGTTGATTTACTTCTTTTTCCTTCATTCCTTCCGTCTCTCCTTATTTCATTCCTTCATTCCCACCTTTCATTATTTCCTTCTTCCCATCATTTCTTCCTCTTATCTATGTCCGACTTTATTTTTTCTTCTTCTTTCCTTTCTTTAATTATTCTTCAATTGGAAATCCCCAACGCACGTCTGAGGTTTTTTCTTCCACCTGACATCAAACCAAACTCTGGTTTTATTCTCCATCGTTACGTAATTTTGATGCTCAAATTAATTTATCTGTTTGTGTAAGAAAACTTTTCATTTTTTATTTTTTTTACTTCTAGCTGATGTGTTTCTTGGCTGCTCTTACATATTTAGTGGTTCTGTGAGAGGCGTGAGGATGAAGAGTAAGAGTGTGTGTGTGTGTGTGTGTGTGCGGATGAAACCACAGTCATTACACCTTTCCTCGTCAGGTTACGGAGCGGTTCGTGTGCTAACAGAGCAAAGACAGCATCCTGAATTCCCTCCAGCAGAGACGTTTAGCTCAGCCTGAACATCAGACGTCTGTTATTCTGCTAAAATACACACATTACGACACACACAACTCCCACTCCGTACATCTCACACAAACATCATAACCTGTTTCTACATCATTATCTGTGCAAACGTCTAATTCAAAGTTTTTTGGAAAACACGTGCAACCGAATAAAATTTTCTTCATGATTTCCAGCATCAAACTTCGGCTGTTTAAACTTCCAAACTCACGGAAAATCACGAAAACGGCGAGATTTTTCCAAACCTCATTGTGGAAATTTTTTGATATTTTTAAACTTGATTTTAGAAATAAAATAGCTGCTAAAAAATGTTTTAAAAAGAGAAATTTCTTTTTTTTTTAAATGCTGTTTTTGAGGCCTTGAAATCAGCATTTTATGCTGAATGTTCAAGCTGAGAAAATTCAACTGGGAGTTTGGGATTTTTCACATTTAATTGGATTGTGCTGAAACAAATTTTCTTTTTTTTTTCTTATTTTTTCTCTTTTTTTCCCCTTTTTTCTTTTTTCCCCCTTTTTTTTCGCCTGGATACAAAAAAAATATTTTCTGTATTCCTACTGTAAAATGGAGACGTTTTCTAATGCAATGATCATAGGAGTTTTCTAGAAAGAATGTCAGAATTTGGAAACGAGAAAATAAAGCTGACCGCAGCAAAAACGACACAATTCTAGAAAATTCTTCCACAGTTAAACGTGTTTTTTTTTCATTGAGTCCTTTAAACTGGAATCAACAGGCGAGGTTTTGAATATATTTTGCCCTTTTTTATGGTCTGATTTGTTGCTTAATTCTGTTTTATGCTTTAACCCTCTGGAGCCTCAAATCAAATTTTCAAGAAAATTCTTCATTCAAGAAAAAAAAAATCTAATCTTAAAGAATTTAGAAAAAAAAAAAAAAAAAANAAAAAAAAAAAAAAAAATGCACGACACCATGCATCATGTCAAAAGTCCAAATTTCCACAAGTTAAATTTGTCTCTGTCCAGTAAAGAATATTTAACAGTGCAGCTTTGCAAGACAAATTCAAAAATAAAAAAATAGCAAAAATTACTTTAGCGAGTTCAGATAAACTACTTATTTTGTTATTCAGGACTTTAGGGGCTCCATACACAACAATACCTGAAAGATCCTGCCGATATTTTCTGTTGTCATGTCATCCTTCTTGAGAATTACACTTTTATTTCCTCTGAGCAACATGAAATTCTCCATGATTGTTCACGCTAGCAAAACATGAAATGTTACCAAAACAGGAAATGCTAGCAAAACACGGAATGTTAGCAAAACACAAAATGCTAGCAAAACACAGAATGTTAGCAAAACATGAAATGCTACAAAAACACAGAATGCTAGCCATAATGCTAGCAAAACATGAAATGATAGAAAAACAGAATGCTAGCAAAACATGAAATGCTAGCAAAACATGATACGCTAACAAAACATGAAATGATAGAAAAACAGAATGCTAGCAAAACATGAAATGCTAGCAAAACATGATACGCTAACAAAACATGGAATGAAGCTAACAATTCACTAATTTCCGGGTCGTACCAATTCGGTAAGCTTAAACATCAAAATCAAGTTCGGTCCGTGGGTTTTCTCATTTTCTATTTTCAACTTGAGCATGAATTTAAAGTATGAAAAACAAGTCGTTATATGTTTTTTTTTAATGTTGGATTTGTAAATGAATATGAAAAGAACGAACGACGTGGATTTGAGATATTCTGTGATTTTGTACTTCAGTAAAGATGTTTATTTGTTCTTCGGTCGTGACGGACGTCGTCTCCTGTCTGGATTTCTCTGTGATTCTTCTTCCCACGGCGTTCTGTGTTTTCACACACACGCTAAGCTACAAACCCACGCTAACAGCCCACTCTTCTTCAAACAGAGCCGGATCTCCATCATCATCATCATCACACACACGGCTTTGTTGTGATGAAACAGTGGAATCTCATCCACCTCCAGTTCTGTCTTGCAGCAATTTTGTCACTCCAGCAACACACACACACACACACACAATAAAAATAAACACACACACACAGACACACACAATAAAAACACACACACATACACACACACACACACACCCCTTTAAGAAAAACTGAAGTTTTATTTTTTTTCTCTCGCTCTGCCAGTTTGTCTTTCCATAACAGACACAATAACACTCAAAGACAAGAGGGAGCAGAGACATATTTCAGGTGTGTGATGGCGAGAGCGAGACGGGGGCGTGGCTCCAGCACGTTGCATCATCAGGTCAGAACGCGTCTTTTATGGCCGCCGCCGCCGCCTGGCTGTTCTCGCTGGTAACCGGCTGTTCTTAAAATGGACCACAAATAACAGTGACTGTTTCTCGTGTCAACAATCCTTAACCACACACTCACACACACACACACACACACACACACACGCCGTGCTGAGATTCCACCGCGCCACCTGTGAAAGTCAAACTCTTAATATAGAGACGGCGAGGACAGGAAACAATAAGTCTTGTAAAAGCTCTTGGCTCTCATCGCAGCGCGACGTAAATCAAAGTAAAGAGAAAAAGCAGGCGTGACTCAGCAGAACGCCGCATCGTTCCCGTCTGCCATTTACAGCAAGGCGCTGAGTTAAAACGTTTCAAACGCTAACATCACATTCTGATACCAAGTCCTTCAACAATACCTGTTTAATGAACAGAGGTCAGAGGTTACAGTCACATTTTCCTCTTATTGGCTTTTTCTTTTCCTAATTTCATTTTGGATCTAATTTAAAACCGTTCATGTGAAAAAAACATTCGGTACGTTTTACACGCATGTTTAAAACTTTGATTATACTTGGATCGAACATCATAAATACCATAATTAGATGAAAATATTCATAATTCTGCGTAATCTTACAAATAAAAACCTCGATTATGGGATTGTAAATCTATTTATTCGGGCATGTAAACCTTTAAAACAGAGTAAGTTATCTCAGACTGCGACTACACAACACGTCTGTATATTCAGCAAACCGCAGAATTACATATTAATTACCGTATGTACTCGAGTATAAGCTGACTCCCTGATGTTGTTCCATAATTTATTTGTTTAGCAAATTCCCTGTGTTTCTGGGTATTGTCATAGTATTCCTCTGATTTTCTGAAAATAATCCACGTACTGATAAACATGATATTTATTTCAGCAGCTGATCACCGTAACTGACCAATCACAGCACAGCTTAGGTCGCCGCAAAATGTGCTGCACAATCCACCCACTAGCCCCGCCCACTCATCAGTCTGATCGTATCTCTGCATTTTATTTATTTTTTGTCTTTTCTAAGGCGTCTCCTCGGTTGGTGCGGCGGCTGCTGCAGCTATGGCGATGAACAAATACGAGGCAAACAGGAAGAGACGGAGAGAAACATGTGCGGAGGGATACGTGCTGCGAGAGCGAATGTAGGACAGGTAGACTGAAGGCTGTTGATTGGCTGTCAAACTCAGGATTTATGCAGGAGAGTCTGGAAAGTCCCTCTCTGCCTCCAGGCTGCTCGCTCTACCTCTCTCTCTCTCTCTCTCCCCACTTTCTGCCTCTCTTCATCCTTTTCTCTTTGCCAAATCAAGAGCGCTGGGTATCGATACGCAGAGGAGGAGAATCTCTCCGCCGCCACTGCCCTGATCCTCTCAGAGGACCAAAATCCCTCAATACGGAGATCGTCATCATTATTACCATGTCCATTTAGATCTGATCAGGTCAGCATTCAATTAAAGAGGAGGAGGAAAATTTAAAAAAAAAAAAACAAAAACATGAAACAGGTCAAATCTGCGACTTCAACAACAGTTTCTCATCCAACCGTCTGATTTTACATGGCCTGTAAGAGATATTTTATTTTAGTATTTTATTACCAGGTCTCCCTCCTGTTTTTCTTCGTTTCTGTTTGTGAGTTTTTGTACTTTTAAATGTTCATTTTTAAAAATTGTAATGTAATTTCATCTTGTCGTAGCAGTTCTGCCTCGCAGAAGAGATTCTGAATCTCAAGCGGACTTCCTGTTTAAATGAAGGTGAAATAAATAAATTGACAGAGGGAGGACGGTGGCCCAAAGCAGCCAAAGATAAAAAGAAAAAGCCACGAGAATAAGCCTTTATTTTAATTTTAAAGTATCGTTAGATTGAGCAACACTCAAAGGATTTATTAACAAAAAACATATGACATGACATCGTGGTCGTTATCAGACAGGAAGTTGCCGTTCCATGTGTGCATTTATGCATTTATGACAGAAAAATTTTGAGATAAATTCAAGTCAGTTAACTGCTATAATCAGCAAATTCAGTCAGTGAGGAAATGTAAAGTCATGTGGTTTGTTTTAGTTTATTTATTTTTTATTTTTGGTGGCATTTAAATTTATGAGACAAGACAGCCAAGAGGCCGACGACGAGGAGATGCAGGGAATTAAAAACGACAAAAGTTCCTGCCAGAACCAAAACCTAAGTCTGAACACCGGGACACTAGCATGTCCCCAAAATCACACAAACGTTCCGTGTTGAGGTCAACTTTCTAAAACTCTATGATGTGAATTCACGCTAACGACCGACTCTAAACTCTAACGGAGTAAACCTCTGAGGAAAACGTCCAGAATGAAGAAATCTGTAGTTTGACGTCATGTTTCTGGTCAAATAAAGAAGGTGAAAAAAAAAACAAAAAACAAAAACAGCCCGATACAACAGCCATGATACATCATGTAGATATGCACATGCCAGATTCTGATGACTAAGAGAAGAAGAAGAAGAAGAAGAAACACTTCTTTCCTCCCAAAAAGTTTATATTTTCACTTGCCTTTGTCGGCAGGATATCTAAAAAGTCATGGTTATGGCTATTTCTCCAGAAGAAGATTATGTCCATGATATCAGTGTGATGAACTTACATGATAAATATTTTTATACAACAGATTTCAAGGTAATGATAGTAAAAGTCTGAAAAAACAAAGTCAAAAAAAAAAAAAACNAAAAAAAAAAAAAACTATCTAGGAGCCTGCTAGTTTCTGAAGAAAACTGTGCAAAACATAATGTAACTTGAGATTTGATGATATGCTGTACATGTGTTACTCATGATAGAATGTTTTATCTGTTTTAACCTTACAGAGAAAAAAAAAAAAACTATCGGGAGAAAATATTAAAATGATAAAATCGTCTGCTTCATTCCATTAGCATTAGATAAGAGCGTCTGCTATGGGAACTCCCTGGAAAAGTCAATCAAGTCATTCCTCCTTCCCTCCATCCCCCTGCAGACACACACACACACACACACACACACACCTGTCACTCACTCAGACCTGCACACATAAACACGCATGTAAACATGGCAACAGGTTTGACTGTGGCAGGCTGCAGTCACGCCTCAAGGGCTGTGGAGCAATCACACCTGTTAACGTGCGCGCACACACACACACACACACAGAAATAAAAAAAAAAAGTAGGAATCCCCTGCACAGGAGTGTCATTGAGTCAGGTTGTGGTGAAACAGGTGATATTAGTGTCTAAAAAAGTGTAAAAAGTGTATTTTATTAATGGATTTATTTCTACTTTACTTTGTTGTATTTATTGGAGCGTTACACGTCCTGGATCTGTAAAAATGAAGTCAGCGCAGGTGAGATTTGACGTACGGCGAGCCTTTTTAATTTTACTCAGGTAAAAACTTTCATCACAGCAGATGATTTTGGAAGTATTCAGATTTTACTTTTCAGTTTTAACATCATCATTATTTTCCTCATAAACATGAAAACTACTGCTATCAACACATTTTATAAACATTTTAATTGCTTGTAAAACGTTAAGATCATACGAGGACGAACGTCACAAAGCTAAATGCCGTCAACCTTCAGAAACAGGAAGTCACCTCAAAGATAACAGCATCTCTTTCTCTCACCTCTGACCAGCTGTGGGCGACCAGATAACTTCAAAGTGCTCAGAGACGTGAGGACGGACCTCCCACATCTGAGACCCCCAGCCGGGACTTAAACCCTTTTTTTTTTTTTTTTTTTTNCCCAGATCGTCTCTGATTAGAGCAGGTGTGTGTGTGTGTGTGTGGAGTGGGGGGGAGGGGGGAGGAGTGAAACTTCACACATTCCCACATTCCTTGCCCCTAATTCCAGCATCCTCTCCATCCTCTGGTCTCTAAATAAAATGAGATGATCCAGTTTTCAGTCTTAGCTGATCCTGACTTGCATCCAGGTTGTTTTAGGGAATTTCTTCCACATTAAAAATTCCCAAATAATATAAAAGTGGTTAAATCTCTTCTTCTGTCTCCTATTTTTTTTCGGCAAACAACTAAATGGCTCATTACTGCCATCGTGTGGTGAGGAGAGGTACAGATACGAATGCAAACTGTACTTGGTGTTTTGTTTTTGGGGTTTTCTTTTCCAAACTGTGATTAAAGGACCATACCAACCATTTTGCATGTTTGAACCTAATATATTCAATTTTCATACATGTAACGTTACTTACAATCATTTCCAAAGCATACTACTGGAACAGTGAATTAAAAATGTTTTTCCTACCTTCCAGACCTCCATTGGTTTCAGTTCATTCTGCTATTAAAATCAACTTGTTGATACTTGAAACATTCTTGGGATAGGTAATCCATCATCACCAACAAGACGTGTATTCAGGTTTTTTTTAGAAGTTATGTAATTTTAGTGTTTAAGCGCAATAAAAAGCGTGGAGTGAATGTATGCCTCCACCGGGGAATATAGTCCCAAAAGAAGACCTGCGTTTATGGAAAAATTTAAAGGACCGTGACTTCATAAGGCTGTGTAACTATTAGCAGGAGAAACATGGATTTTTAAGGTGGGTGTATCACTTGAATATTTGATTTTGAAAGATTAAGAGATTTTGCAAAATATCAGGAAAGCTGAAATACGGTTTTATCCTTTGGGAAATGATTGTCAGTAACGTAACATGTATGAAAACTGAATATATTAGGCTCAAACATGCAAAACATGTGGTATGGTCCTTTAAGTAACTTTGACAAAAAAAAATTAAGTATCTTTGTTTTGATGGATTACTTTTCAAGTCTCTACAACTTTATTTTTCATCATCTACAGGAATGAACTGAAACTAATGGCAGTGTAGAAGGTAGGAAAAACAATTCTAATACTTACTGCTCCAGTTGTATATTTTGGAAAATGGTTGGCAGTAATATAACATGTATGTAGGCTGTATTTATTGAGCTCAAACATGCTAAATCACCTTCTTTAAAGTTCTTTAAAAATTGTTTTGCATAATAATCATTGAGTTTTGGTCGCAGATTTGATCTTTAAAAAAAAATCTGGGTATTTTCTCTGTAAATCAGTAAAAACTGAAACCTGTGAGGCTTATTTGCACGTCATGGTGAATAAAAAGGACTGATGTGGGATGAACGGGAGATAGATCAATGTTTTCCCAGCAGGAAATCAAAACTGCTGAACCACCATCAACCCACACTCAGATATGTTTATGACAATGTGTGTTTCCATGACGATGGATTTTCTGACAGCACAATGGCGTAATGTAGGATTGGCCAACCGATCCCATCCTCCGCTTTCATCTGGAGTGGATTACAGACATTAGCACCTCCTTATCTCTCCGCCTTCCTCCACGTCTTTCACCATCTCTCCGTATTCCCGCCGCTCACTCCCACGCATCACCCTCCCCTTTGTTTCTCCATCTCTAGCCATGCATGCACTTAAAATCCTCTACAATTATGTGTTAAAGGTACGGTCTGTGATACACTTACACCTCCAGGTACGGGTTACACAATTCCGATTATGAGCTCACGTGTGGCACGTATCATAGATGTGTTTTTAATGTGTAATCTGTAAACAAGCACACGGAATAAGATATTCTCAGATCTGCTTTAAGCTACATTCATGTGTGGAAATAAATGTGACACGTATCTATGACAGCATATTAGGGACATATAAGAAGAAAGAAAAAAACTCACAAATTTGCGAGTTTCAAAACTCAAAAATTTGCCAGTTTTAAAAAGTCCATATCTTTATGATAATGCCATGATTTTACACTCAAAGCTTAAAAAAGAAAAGCTTAAATCTGATGGAAAAGTATAATTTAATAAGGTCATGTACTCGCAAAAAAACTTGCATTTAATTTAAATTTAAAAACTAAAAACCATGAAAATTATTTTTAATGATGAATAATCATTTTTAAATTAAAAAAAAAAATAATAAAATGTACCTGTTCAGAACGGCCTGGACTTTATGGTGTGCACCGCAACCTGCCATAATTTAGTTCTGCACATCCTTGGGTGCTGATCAATAAACCTGTTGAATATCAGCTTCATTTCATTTTCATTTATTAGTTTATTTGTCAGGCACAATGCTCATTAATCAGCAGTAAAACAGTAAACTGTAAATGAGCCAGAGTTAGCCCAGAAGGCTAATTTTCATCTGCAGTCCCTGGCCAGATGTTTTAAAAAAGGCATCCTAAAATCAGATAAAAATAGATACAGAGACGTTGCTGCCACAGACGGAGATTTCTGCCTTTATAGTTAGATAATTACATTTATTTTAATAATGAAAAAGGAGAATAATGAGAACAGGAATCGAACCATTTCACGGTGTGACTACGCCTGCAGTAATGACTTTATTAAATTATACCTTCCCATCAGATTTAGCAATAAATAAATACTTGTGCTTTTAGAGCAAAATCATCTAATTATCAGAAGCATACGGACTTTTTAAACTCGCCAATTTTTGAGTTTTAAAACTCGAAATAATGCCCCACTCATTTTCTGACTTTGTTTTTTTCGTCTTATATAGAAGATATCTGCTGATGTGACTGTTAGCTAAATTTCCTCACCATTCTGACAGCAGTGATAGAGTCTCCATGTTATAACTAAGTCTTTGGGATCCTTGGAAGATGCTTCAGAAGCAACAACTTTTATATTAAATTGTGGATCATTTGCATCCGTTGCAGCGTTTTGTTTACTGTCGCCTCGGAAACGCACGCAGATTGATTCCATTCTAAGTCGTGTAAACACAGATATCAGATATAGGCGAAAAAAGATGCAAAGACACAATGAAAAACAAAGGCTTTCAGGAGACAAACAGAACTGGACATCAAGAGTTGTGAAAATACAAGAGTATAGAGATTCATTTTTTGTAAACACGGAAATATTTTTAATTCTGATTAGTTGACAAACACAAACATTGTTTTTTTTTTTATGATTAAGACGATCTCTTCATTTATTTATGTGAATGTAGGTCAGATGTACATCTCCCAAACATGAAGGATTGAGGAGCATGAGAGGTAAAAAAGTGACGGTTGATGAAAAAGGAGGGATTTAAAAATGGCAGGACCTTAAACGAGACTAATAAGCATCATTAGATTCTGTTGTTGAACTATTATAGCTGCATTTAGAAATATCTGGCTCTTATTCAGCAACATAAATCAGCACAGACTCATATTTTCATACGACGACCAGCCAAGTTCACTTTGCTCTGTTAGAACACTCAAAGTACGCAGCTCAGAGAGAGAAGTGATCCATCTCACACACTCACACACACACACGTTATCAAATGTAGTCCTGCTAAGCTGTGTTTGTGTGTCACCGTGAATGGTGCAAAAGGCTTAAAGATATTATGGAGCGCTATCACCGATGCTAAAATTAACCATCTCACACACACACACACACACACACACACGCACGGTCAGTAATCCACATTAATACCAGTCATCCATCTTGAGGTGATGGCATGTTACGCTGCCTTACTGGGAGGAGACAAGCGGCTTAATGGGAGTACGTGTTGCAGAGTCGGAGCTCTGATGGGAATTTAATCTCCGTCATCGATCTCTATTATCGAGGCTCCGGACAGATGATTGATTTGACACGACCTGACAAAACTACATGCTTATCAACTCCAAATACAACAGAACACGCACGTTACTTTAGCTAATGCGCATGAGGAATTCTGTGAGGAAAAGTGACTAACTGAGCCGTCATGGTGACCCGTGTCGTTAGGATGTACGGACTGTAATTACTCTGACAGTCATGATCTTAAAGGACCATACCGTCCATTTGGCATGTTTGGGCCTGATATCTTCAATTCCCATACACGTTAGGCCGGATTCACATGCTAAGCGTTAGCGTTGCGCTGACCTGGGCGTTCCATTGTTGCATATTGGGAGCTGAGCGGCACGCCACCTTGAGCGCCGCACGACGCTCAGATTCTCTGTTTTGACACGGCACCCAAAGTTCATTTAAATGAACTTTGACTTTTCTGACACTGACCTTTCCAATGCGCAACCAATCAGAGCGCTACTGTACGTCACGTAACCACAACAATGGAGGAGGAGCTTATAATCTGTAGATACAACACAACTTTAAAATCATATCAGGATTTGGTAAAAAAAAAAAAAAAAANTGTCAGCAGTCAGACAGGGACGTCAGGTTTGGAAATTGTTAATATAGCGTCTGAAATGTGAGGTTTATGCTCCCACATTCGCTGTTTTTTCACTTTTCTTGCCTAATAAGAAGAGCATTTTTGTTTTTTGCAATGTCCATGTCGCTACCCAAGTTGAAACTGAAATCTGATTTTAACCACAAATGTGCAAAGATCGTGTCTAGGCTACATCCTGTCTTTACAGTCCATGGCAACCGTTAAATTGTCATTAGCAACAAGCACTTCCTGTCAGCGCGAGGTTGAGCAGAACGCTGAACGTCCAGGTCAGCGGCAACGCTAAAGCTTAGCATGTGAATCCGGCCTTATGTTGCTGGCAAACATTTCCCAAAATATAAAACCGTATTTCAGTTTTCCTGTTATTTTACAAAATCACCTAATCTTTTCAAATCAAATGTTCAGCTGGTAAACCGTTCAACGTTTCGCCTGATAATAATTACGCTCAATTATGAAGACATTCATTTTTAAATGTATTATTATTTATTTCTCTTATCTTGTGTGTGTGCTTGCACTCTTTTACTGTACATATTATTGCACTTTAATATTGTTTATTTGGTATTATGATCAGACGTGTTTTATCTTTTGCACTATCTTTTTTAACACGGCAAAAACTGAAACGGCTGTAAAGAATTTCATGTGCAGTGCAACTCATTCATCTGTGATACGACAATAAAGTCTTTGAATCTTAGATCTAATTTCTCGATAAAGGCCTTCTTCTTGGCGGACTATATTTCCTGGCGGAGAAATACATCGTCTTCCATGCAGCTTTGTGCTAGCTCAGTTAAAAACAAGTTACTTCGACAAAAAAACCCTAATTAGTACAGCGGATAAGTAGATTTTAACAGCGTACGGGGATGAAATGAAACCAATGGCAGTCTGGAAGGTAGGAAAAACAATCTAAAATTTATTTCTAATGTATATTTTGGGTTTTAATTAATTTTTATTTCTCTCTATAATTTTTTTTTTGTCTTTCAGTCACTGTTCGCAATCCACGGACAGAAAGGAAAGTGAAACTGTGAACCGTTCTCCCTGTTTATATCCCCAATTTACAACGGAGTGGAGATCTTAAAAACACACCTTAGGCACAGACTTCCTGTTCATAAGCCCTCCTCTCTCTCCTAAAACTTTCCGTGTTTATATGATTAATTCTTGTTGAGATTAAAAAACAAAAATACACACAAATACACACATCACTTCTGAATTCTGAAAAGGTTTAAACCAGGTCTCTGGCCAAGTTGGACGGGTCGGATAAAGCATACTGCTGCCTTTAGCAGAGAGGAGTAGTTTGTCCAGGTATCCGTTGCCATAGAAACACACCCTGGAAAACCACACAGACCTAGTGGTCTAGACCAGGTACGGGTATCCAAAGGGTTTCGAACCCTCTATGCGCTACATGTCTGTCATAGACCGAGCGGAGGGAACTACAACCACCTGTGATTCGCTCAGAAAGACGGCGACAGCGGCGAGCGCAGCGTCTCGACCACGACACAAGACAAAGACGCCACCCGGGTCCTCCTCTGAGCCCCGCCCCATCCTCAGCCATCTTTACTTCGTCTCGCCTGCAGATCCAGATGCATATTTGTGAAAGAAAAAACAAAACCCATCGCTGTTATAGATTCTATGTCTGAAAGGAAGTATGGACACACACACACACACACACACACAGAGAAAGGTTAGAAGAAGACAATTGCCTGGGTTCACTTCCAGCCCAGCTCCACCCGTCTCTCTCACCAGGGCGGGAACGTGGGAGCAGGGGTCGGAATGCCGGGTCGGATGGCGGTGGAACGCTGTTCTCTGAAGGAGGCGTGCGGTTTTTGGGAAGAGGAAGTGCTCTGCTGAAGTTTTAGACATCAGTGGAAAGGCTTTCGCTGTCCACGCGGCGCACGGCTTTTCCTTTATCTTCACGGCTTATCCAGCACACAGGAAAGACGTGTCAGAGGAACACGCTACAGGAACGTTTCCAGGAAGACTGAAACCCAAGCCCGGAGGAGGGTTTAAACACAAACCATCACGTGGAGATAAACCACCAGAAGGACGCCATGACAGAACGTTATGCTGCTGGAGCGGCGCATTTTACAATTGTTTTTCCTACTTTCCAAATGCCAATGGTTTCAGTTCATTCCAGCACGCTATAAAATAAACTTGTAGAGACTTGAAACCTGCTGAGATAAATAATTTATTACAGCAAAACCATGTCGTTCTTATTTTATTATTAAGGTTACTTAATTTAACTGATCCAACATGGAGCTGCATGGAATGTATGTCTCTGCCGCAGAATATAGTCCCAGGAGAAGACTGCTTTCACCGAGAAATTAAAATGACTGTGCCTTCCACAGTCATGGGTAAGCGTTAGCAGGTAAAATGTTGAATTTTAAGGTGTGTATCATCATACACACCTTAAAATTGGACGTTTGATTTTGAAAGATTAGGGGATTTGAAAAAAATAACACGAAACCCAAATTACGGTTTAATGTTGTGGAAAATGGTTGATAATAACATTCCATGTATTTATTGAGCTCAAACATGCAAAATCACCGGTATGGTTCTTTAAATCAATCGTTTTCCTTTTAAAAACATGTTTGTGGTGAAAAGTGATAATAATTTTAAAAATGAGACTTAGTAAAATGATTAAGACGCCGATGAAGACAGACGGCAGATGAATGTGACCGGAACTCTCCCACGATCCAACAGCAACCTGACGCTGTGCAGCTGCAGCAAGTACACACACACACACACACACACACACACACACACACACAGCAGTNAACCTGACGCTGTGCAGCTGCAGCAAGTACACACACACACACACACACACACAGCAGTGATGTTATTCAACTTTTCTACAGACTTCACTCAGATTTGTCCTCTAATAACTTTAGGACTTTCAGGACTTCGTATCATCGACTCAAGAAGAAGAAGGAAAATATCAAAGATTATCTAAGTATGAAGCCAGAAATCTCCGTCTGTCTAACATCTGTCAACGTCTCTAAAACCTGACATGTATGAAGCTGATATTCAGCAGGTTTGTTGCTCAGGACCCAAGGACGTGCAGCGTCACATGTGAAGTTGTTTGGATGAATGGTTCTCAAATTGAGCTGTGATGGTAAAAAGTAGTCCGTGTGGCAGGATACACTTCACTCCATGGGCGCTGCAAACAAAGCTAGCTCACTAGGATGTGCTAGCAGGCTGTGGCGCACGCCATAAAGTCTGGCCCGTTCTGAACGAGCACGTTTTGAACGGAAACTGAACTAGTGAATAAAAAGCAAGTTTATTTACGCTTTGACATGAGAGGCAACGATCGCTGATACGTCATTCTGTAACGAAGAAAGAAAAATTGTGATCTGTGTTGTACGAAAAACAGGAAGTGGGTTGCTTGTACAAGTAGCACACATCAACATCAACTTATGCACAACTACACACAGAAAAACTACACACACACACACACAGCCATCTATCTGACAAACCTCCTGTTTGTCTTCTCTCTTTCCACCCCTCTATCACAGATCTCTCTCTCTCTCTCTCTCTCTCTCTCTCTCTCTCTCTAACCGCCGTCTTCCCGGCCGGCCCGACCGCAGCCCGTCCAGCCCGGGTCGCCTTACCCGTCTACGGCGTGGGAACGGATACCGCCGCGTGCTCACAGAGAAGCATTCAAAGCCTCGCATGGCGAAGCTCTTCCTCCGCAGCGATACTTTACACCTCATCTGCATATTCACGGATTCTTTCACTTCCTGTGAGGCGGAGAGAAAGCCGGTTACAGGGAACGCCGGGAGTGTTTTTGTTTGCTTTCAGGGGAATTTCTCCACGGAGGAGCGGCAGGAACAAAGACTCTCACACGAAGACCTTTTCACAACCACTTCTACACAAATTACATCCAGGATCTGGATAAAAAGTGACTTCCACGTGCAAAAATCTTTCACGTACCGTATGAATAGAACAGAAACTCAACGGCCTTCAAGTCTTTTCATTCTTTCCTCTTTCGTCTTTAAAGAAGGAGATTCTCACGCGGTGTTTGTTAGAAGTTTGAGCTCCATATCAGCAGACGTCGATACGCCTCGCTGAGCCGTTGACAGCGTTCTGCTCCGTGTTTCCTTTCACTTTACATCTTCTTCTTGCGTGTCGGATCATGGCGGATTCACACACTAATCAGCCGCTGAATAAAAGGTTTGTTTTAGAGACATTACATGAACAAGTTACAGCATTAAAAAAATAAAACAAGCTGAATCAAAAAGTAGATGCACGGGAACAAACCAGAGGACAAAAAAGCTGCCAAACTCAAAGCTGACATGTATGTACGGAGTTCACCGTTTTATTTCATGTGTGGCTCTTTGACCGTGAGAATTAAATTTTATTCGCCCATCCTGCTGTATATAAATACACATTTTCCTGATTTTATTTGTCTGACAGAAACCTTTGCTATCGTTTCCTTTGTTCTGCAGCAGAGTACGGAGGATTTATCAGAGGTCCCGGTACTCCTGAAAACGTTCCGGTGTTTTGCTGAAAACTGCATNTTGTTCTGCAGCAGAGTATGGAGGATTTATCAGAGGTCCCGGTACTCCTGAAAACGTTCCGGTGTTTTGCTGAAAACTGCATCCCCTCTCACAGACAATGCATCATACATGTAATCCAAGACACTACAGTATTTATTACATTGAATAGCTTTTATCAAACATTACGGCTCTTCTTAGAGGCGATAACAGTCATACCTACAGTCAGGCCGGATTCACATGCTAAGCGTTAGCAATGCGCTGACCTGGCTGTTCCATTATTGTGTATTGGGAGCTGAGCGGTGACTCCTAACGTTGCGTCACGCCACCTTGAGCGCNTTCCATTATTGTGTATTGGGAGCTGAGCGGTGACTCCTAACGTTGCGTCACGCCACCTTGAGCGCCACGCAACGCTCAGATTCTCCGTTTTGATGTGGCACTCAAAGTTCATTTAAATGAACTTTGAGCTTTCCGACGTTGACCTTTCCAATGCGCAACCAATCAGAGCGCTGCTGCACATCACGTAACCAGAAGCACCACAACAGTGGAGGAGGAGCTTATAATCTGTAGATACAACACAACTTTAAAATCATATCATGATCTGGTTTAAAAAAAAAAAAAAAAAANCGTCAGGTTTGGAAATTGTTAATATGGCGGCTGAAATGTGAGGTTTATGCACCCACATTTGCCATTTTTTTGCTTTTCTCCTAATAAGAAGAGCATTTTTGTTTTTTGCGATGTCCATGTCGCTACCCGAGTTGAAACCGAAATCAACCATGAATGTGCAAAGATGGCGTCTAAGCTACATCCTGTCTTTACAGTCCACAACAACTGTTAAATTGTCAATAGCAACGAGCGCTTCCTGTCAGCGCGAGGTTAAGCGGCGCTGCTCAGACTCCGCTCATGTGCAGCAGAACGCTGAACGCCCAGGTCAGCGCCAACGCTAACGCTTAGCATGTGAATCCGGCCTAAGTGATTCAGTCCTCCATTCTCGTTATTTACTATTTCTGCCAAAAAATGCACATCCCCTCCTTTCGGTCCTGAGGAGGCTGAATGCACCAAACTCACCCTGTCACACAAAAATAACCATAAATATGAGCTTTTAATGTCCTTTCATTCTTTAATCTTCAGAAAGTTATTTTCACTGGGGATGCTAATCACGGCAGACGAGCCACTTCCTTTCTGAGCCCTGAGGAGGGTAACGTACAGCAAACTCACCTGTCACATCTAAATCATCCCAAATGTGAGCCGTTAACTTGATTTCATTCCTTCACCTTCAGAAAATTATTTACAGTGGGGATGCAAATATCGACAGAAGAGGGGATGCAGTTTTCGGCACAACACCAGTACTGCATACCGGTGAGTACCGGCCCACTTCAAGCACGGAACGGAAGAATAGTTCTGTACTGTTCCAGATATGATTCATTAAACACGTTAAGCCAGATTTAACGTGTCGATAAGGTCAAATCGAGTCTTCATAAACATCAGTTATTATCAGCCGCTTCTATCGTTTGCTTTGAAAGAAGCGTTGCTATGGTGTTTTTTTGTTTATACGTCACGGAAGCGATTCATAAAACACACCGATGTAGTAAAACCTGGAGTATGAGGTGGAAAAACAGGTTATCAGATGAAGAGTAATGACCGTCAAAGTAATCCCAAACAACCAAACCACCTGTCCAAGCATTGTTTTATCACTTATATATTATTTATCTTTTCTTACTTGTTATTATATATTAGTCATTAGATATTCTTTTCTTACTCAGTATTATATTACATTCAAGGCATGTAACTGTAGAAGGCATAAGGCCCAGATATAGTGATTATATCAATATGTTAATCAATCTTGCTTCGGCGTATTTTAACAACACATTTTACTTATTCATTTTACTTGTTAATATATGTTATTTTGTTTATCCATATGTTATTTTGCTATACGTTATTTTGTTTTGGTTGTCAACATTATTATTCTTGCATTGTATTTCACATAATTGTGTGGCAAATTTTATTTGTTTTTCTTTTAAACCTTATATTATTCATTATATTACTTATTCATGGTATTAATCACGTTTTTATATGNTTTTAAACCTTATATTATTCATTATATTACTTATTCATGGTATTAATCACGTTTTTATATGATATTTGTAGGCCTATACACGATTTTATACACATTTTACAAGGTCAGTTGAGGTAAAAAGTGCTCAGGTGCTACTAACGACTGCAGTGTGGAGGAGCGGTGCACCCAACTGCGTCACTGCACCTAATTGCGTCACAACAAGAAATATACCCAAATATGGCCTTGAGCCGGTGAATATAGAGTATAAAAAGCCTGTATTTTGATGGCTTAAGGGGGCTTAACCTCAATGACTGGGTAATACGTACTTTTTGTCAGCTTGAGAATCCTTTTTGATACTTTGTGTATTTTATCGATAATCCTGAAGAGGAAGATTTGTAACTTTTTACCTTTTTAATAAATTTTTACATTTTTGAAACTTTACTATTTCTCCGTCTGCCTCTCATTCTACTCAACTTCTGTTGAGTACAGTTTTGATATCTACAGGGCGGAGGCTGATGTGGCTTAATTACTGAGCCACCTCTGGTAAATACTACAACCATCATTAACATCGTCAGAGNGCTGATGTGGCTTAATTACTGAGCCACCTCTGGTAAATACTACAACCATCATTAACATCGTCAGAGTACCTGAGACTAACGGGGTCCTGCACTTTCCAAGGATTTAAGGCAACTCAGGTAATCTCTGACTGTCTAGATTTATACTCGCTCAAGATTCAATTTTGACCCGTTAAGGTACTTTAAGGGTGACCTGAGTANTAGATTTATACTCGCTCAAGATTCAATTTTGACCCGTTAAGGTACTTTAAGGGTGACCTGAGTACCACTGTCTATCTTATTAGGGCTAAGCACAGGGTGTGCATGCTTCACTAATAAAATAAACGGACATAATTTAACCGACACAAAAAATAAGACCTGTTGGTAAATTTAAACGATGTGACAGCAAAGTTAAACTTAAACTTTCATTTTGTAATGCAAAAATTCTACAGCAAATTCCAGAAAACACAGAGGATGTGTTGTTATTCCTGTGTGTGAATCTGCATCTCAGCAACCGAGGACACATTTTTTTCACAAGGACTGTTGTGACTTTTGGGTTTTGATCTGTAAATCTGAGTGAAATAATGGCTTTTTATAATCTTGTGTAAATGTTGGCGGTAATCCTTAAACCACATGTTTGTCCTGTATGAATAAAATACCTTTCAGATTTTTCATGCAGATTTTTCATTGGTGAGAAGGCCTGAAAAAGGAATCAAAATTCTGTTATAAGTTCTGACGTGATCCAGTCAAAACATGTCAAAGATCTGATCTGAGGATTAAATTCACTTTACTTCCTTTGTTATGGAAAGAAATCAGATTTAAAAAAAACAAACATCTGAGCAACTTTAGCTGCCATTTAAGGAATCCTGCGCATCACGGATTACGTCTCGTCTGACAGCAAGTGTCAACACACACACACGTAGAAATGAGAGCTGCTATTGTGTCTGTGATATCTCACGGTTACACTTACTGTACACTTGTACGCAAACAACAACATTCCACAGTGACACCCTTGGCGCCGTGCCAGCTTTCCTCTGCTCGCTGCTCTCCTGACGAGGATGATGGTTTTACACGTTTTATGCTTCTGCGCATGGAAAATGTTTGCAATAGCTGGAGTACAGGTCGACGCAGCATTCCCGTCGTATTCCAACAGCTGACGTGCGGCGGCGATGCCTTTGTTTCTTTTCCCATGCGGCCAAAGATAGACGTGTGACGCTTTAACGGATTCTTTAAATGTCTTGGCGAATAAAAGCATTTCACCTTACGGACGCCTTCAACCAGAACAGGCTTCAACAGATGAAGGACAAGGTGGCTTTGTTTGTTTCCATGACGTGTCACATGTACGGGAGGTCAGAGGTCAGAAAGTTCGATCAGACTGTAGTACAGCAGGGCTCTTCAGCTGTTTCGTTCTCCTCCAGTAACCATGGTAACTATGGTGTCAAATCACAACTAACCTTCAATTCCAAATAAATAGATTCATCCTTCCATTTTCTATAGCCGTTTGTCCTGTTAAGGATCACAGTGGGTGGAGCCTATCCCAGAGGTCATTGGGCGAGAGGCGGGGTTCACCTGGACAGGTGGCCAGCCAGTCACAGGGCTGATACATAGAGACAAACAAACTCATTCACACTTACGCTCAATTTAGAGTTTCCGATTCACCTGACCTACATGTGTGTGGAGCTGGGAGGAAGCCGGAGGAAACCCACGCAGACACGGGAAGAACACGCTAACTCCACACAGAAAGGACCTGGTCAGACTTGAACCCGGGACCTTCATGCTGTGAGGTGACATGCTAACCTCTGAGCCACCGTGCCGCCCAAATAAATAGATATGACATTTTATTTATTTATTTATATATTTTATATATTTATCCATCCATCCATCCATTTTCTAAACCCGTTTGTCCTGTTGAAGTTTAAAATTATTATTTGAAATTTTATTCATTGTTTGAAATTTGAATAATGCATTTTACTACACACATTATTCAAAACATTTGAATGATATATTAATCAAATTTTTTGGATATGTAGTAAAATGCATTATTCAAATTTCAAAATAATTTGAAAAATTTGAATAATATATGTATTTATTTTTAATAGACATATTATTCAAATTTTTTCAATAATATGTCTATTAAAAATAATATGTGCCCTGGTTGGTCCAGAAATGATCTGCTCTTAATAGAATTGCCTTGTACAAGCTTTTTGCATATTCTCTGACACATTCCCACATTTATAATTTCTAATTTGTATTTGTATGTTTAAACTCTTGCATTTTGTATTTTCCTTGTTATTTTTTTGTTGTTTTTTTATGTGTAAATAAACTAAACTAAAACTTATGTGAACATGAGAAACACTTAACACTGTGTCAAAGCATTAATTCCCATATTAAAATGTGAATAAAGTGCTTAACATAACAAAAATAACAACGAGCTGAAAATCCATCCCGCCTGTCGTCTGTCAGCGCGTCCTCTGAAGCAGCCATCATGCATCTCTCATCCTCAGCATCATCAACGGCTTTTTCTTTTTTCTAAGAATCCAGGCAGCATGGAGTGAGGCTGCTGCAGCCTGTCCGGCTCAGAAAGCACCGGACCATGACAGCTGGTCTCTGTTAGGTCCTGCTCTTTGTTAGCGTCCGAGCGTCCGAGCCTGCCGGAAAATTCTTTTCAGAGTTTCTGGTCCTTAAACCTTCTCAAACTGTGATCTTTAATCACGGCGAGCGACTCATTACAGAGCAAACGTACTGGCTCTGTTCCAACATTTCCAGATATTTCTCAGTCCATCATCAGTGAATTCTATTCTGTACGCTGACTTTTCTCTACTTTAAAGGACCATACCACTCATTTTGCACGTGTGAGCCTAATATATTCAGTTTTCATACATGTTACGTTACTGACAATCATTTCCGAAAGGATAAAACCGTATTTCAGATTTCCTGATATTTTGCAAAATCTCTTAATCTTTCAAAATCAAATATTCAAGCAATTAAAAATCCATGTTTCTCCTGCTAATAGTTACACAGCCTTATGAAGTCACGGTCCTTTAAATTTTTCCATAAACACAGGTCTTCTTTTGGGACTATATTCCCCGGTGGAGGCATACATTCACTCCACGCTTTTTATTGCACTTAAACGCTAAAATTAATGCTTAAATTATTTTTCAGATTCTATTTGTTACAATAGGTATATATTATATTTACTGTTGAATTTATTTTAAAAAAAATTAATATGTATGTTTCATAACTTATAATGTATTTTTAGATTTTAAGTTTAACACTCACAAGAGAATTTTTGTTGTGTGTGTTTGTGTGTGTGTGTGTGTGTGTGCTTTAGGTGGTTAGATTTATTTATTTTATTTTTATTTGCACACATAAGACTGCATAAAATCCAGATAAAACACTAAAAGACGTTTCAGGAGAGGCAAAGAAGCCATCAGGCTAACACAGCAGACCTCCTCTCTCTGAAGGAGAAACAAAAGAATAAAAGCTAAACTAACATAAATTTGGATAATAAAAAAAAAGCACACAATAAACAGAAATAAAACTAGCTAATCAGTAGACAATGATCCATTAAGAATAAATAAATACATAAAAAACAATGACAGAAAAAGATTATACACACACACACACACACACAGGGTGTCCTAAAAAATGTATACACACTTTAAATGATTATAACTCACTCAAACGTTCTTTTTTTTTTTTTTTTTTNGCAAAAGATTCTACACTTGTCTTCTTTAACTTGGATTATAAAACCTAGATATATCTTAATAAACACCGAATTTATAATCATTCAGAGTGTGTATACATTATATATATATATATGCATACACACACACACACACATAAAGAAATAATATTCTATAAACATGTATTAAATCCAGATCCATACATGTGCAGAAATAAGATCTGACGTGGTTATAATGCTTCATATTTTCTTATTTAAGTCAAAGTGAATAAATGAGGAAAGAAGCGACTGTCACCATGAGAGAGTCTGCAGCAACGTTAACATGACTAACCTCTGCGTGTGTGTGTACGTGTGTGTGTGTGTGTGTGTGTCTCCGGGTTGTGAAGGTGTTGACTGAGCTCAGGTAAAGCCTCCGTGTCTGTTAAAGCGAGACGTGTCCACGCGCTGAGTGATGACACGTCGGCGAGCGGACAGAAAAACGTCTGCATCTCAAAACGATGCAAGTTTAGACAGAATCCAACGAAAGACGCTTAAAACGCTCAGACACGCTTTTACAAACACGTTACGGACTTTGCTGTCTATTCCTGCAGAAACTAATCAAAACATGCAGCTTCTATTAGAACAACAGAAAAATAAAAGTTATATATAGTCTATTAATTAATTTGGGATTGCAACTCATGCTTACTTTCCTTAATTTAATAATCTAGCCTTTAAATTAAATTCTACTGCATGAAATGTTTAAAAAAAAAAACCTTTTAAAGGACAGGACAACAAATTTTGACTTGTGAAAAGCTTTAAAAATCTACTAAAAATTTGGAAAGGTTTTAGTCAAAGAATTGGAATTAGAATTTTTTAGGAAAAATGTTTTACAAATAAATCTTTGAACTTCTCTAAATTTTGAAATATGAAATAAAATAAATTGATCTGTTGCTGATTCTATGAAATGCTTAATTTTCTGCTGCAGAATTCTATTAAAGAAACTCAGAGAAAAAGACGAATAAATCACAATAAAACTGATTGATTCTGGGATTTAAAAAAATCTTCACTGTATTTCAGAAAATCCCTGACAGATGAAAAATGGGTCACGCTCATTCTGAAAACAGGAAACAGGAAAATTCATCCTGTCATGAACGGAATTTTTACTGAAGCAAATAAAAACCAAATTCAGTGAAACATAAAGCTGGAAAACGACTTTAAACGGCAGAGAATTAAACTAATCGCTGTTTGAGTTCACACACACACACACACACTTGTGTATCATGACAGTGGCGTCTTAGTGAGCAGGAGCGTGTTTTTCTCGTGTTCCACGCCCACAGACTCGACGCTTTAACCTGATGATAATAAGATCAGCAGGACAGTAAAAAAAAAATCAGCTAAAAAATTTTTAAAAAAATCAGTAAAAAAATTTTAAAAATCAGTAAAAAACAAAAGTGAACTGAATCTTTTTTTTTTTTTTACTCTCACATACCGGCGTCTAAAACCTCAAAAACCATAACAGAGCGTCGCTCAGGCATGATCAGACTGACCGGCCAATCAGAGGAAAGCATCAACACGGTCATGGCTATTTATGGCGTTCCTTCATTTTGTTCATAATGTGAGGAAGGAATGCTGGGAAAAAAACCGTCAGACGATCCTCAAACCTCAGCAACGCACAAACACACACACACACGCGCGCGCACACACGCACACACACACACACACACACAAGTCAGTTGTCGAGTAAATGTAGAAATACTCAAGTAAATTACCAAAATCTCAAAAACACTCCTCACTGTTATGTCTTGCTTAACTCTCAGTAATCGTTTTGTGTGTGTGTGTGTGTGTGTGTGTGCAGAGAAAAGTAAAGAAAACAGAGGAGTGTTTTCTTTGGAGTTTGCCCACACAGACGGAGGAGAGCAGAGATTATCTCCTGACTAATTATCCTCTGTTCTCTGTCACATAGCTCCGCCCCCTCACCTTCATCACCACACCACCACCATCATCATCATCATCATCACAGAGCATCACACACACACAAACACAGAAGAGACAGAAGCATACGAACCCCAACATGCACACACTGTCCTGAATACACACACGCGCGCGCGCACACACGCACACGTATGTCAGGGTCACTTAGAGCAGCTTAAGCATGTCTTTGACACCGCGTGCTGTAAGAGGGCACTTTTAAACATGCTTTCCGCCTCAGAGCGTGACACAGTTTAAGGTTTAGCCTGATGAAAACCGTCTGATGTTTTTCTGCAATGTTTCTCTCCGTTAAACGATAACCAGCGAAAAAAAATCAAACAATCAACATCAAAACTTGCTTTTAGTACATGGAGCACGCTTTAGTAAACTTTAAAGGACCATACTACCTATTTTTCATGTTTGAGCCTAATATATTCAATTTTCATACATGTTACGCTACTGACAATCGTTGCCCAAAGGATAAAACCGTATTTCAGCTTTCCTGATATTTTGCTAAATCTCTTAATCTTTCAAAATCAAATATTCAAGTGATACACCCACCTTAAAAATCCATGTTTCTCCTGCTAATAGTTACACAGCCTTATGAAGTCACGGTCCTTTAAATTTTTCCATAAACGCAGGTCTTCTTTTGGGACTATATTCCCCGGTGGAGGCATACATTCACTCCACGCTTTTTATTGAGCTTAAACACTAAAATTACATAACTTCTAAAAAAACCTGAATACACGTCTTGTTGGTGATGATGGATTACCTATCCCAAGAACGTTTACAGTATCAACAAGTTGATTTTAATAGCAGAATGAACTGAAACCAGTGGAGGTCTGGAAGGTAGGAAAAACATTTTTAATTCACTGTTCCAGTAGTATGCTTTGGGAAATGATTGTAAGTAATGTTACATGTATGAAAATTGAATATATTAGGCTCAAAAATGCAAAAATGGGTGGTATGGTCCTTTAAGAGGAAAATAGCTTTATTTGCAGCAAGATGTGTTCCTCTATAGCAACAACACAGACTTCCTGCTGCTATATTAAAAATAATTGACAAATGAAGACATCCACTCATGTTTTATTTTCCTCTCAGTCATTGTGTCCACTCTCCACAGAGAGAAAGTGAAACTGTGCGCTGTTATTCCCATTTATAACACCTTTATACCACAAAAATACACAGAATTCATCTTAACCGTCATCGCTCCTAAAATCAAAGTTTGAGGTTAATTGTGTTGAGATTACAAAGACAGAAGCACGCATGCGCACGCACACACACACACACACACACACACACACACAGCCCATGACCAGGTCAATGAAGCAGACTGCGGCCTAAAATCTTACTGTTGCCACAGGAACGCTGAGCACTTCCAAATAACTCCTTTTCTGCTTCTTGTTCTTCTCTTCATGATGAAGGAGTCGCTGTGGTCTGACTGATGACACGATTATGAAAACCGATCGATTCGAAACAAACATACGACTCTCGCAGCAGAAACGCTTCGGTTAGTTAAAGGCAGGTTTCAGTCGTGTTCGCCTGTCAATCATTTCCCTCGCACGTCCATCAACCTCACCTGTCTGTCCGCCTAACCTGCCCTACCAGCCAGACGCCAGCCGGGATGATTGATGCTTCGTGGAAAAGCAGAAACCATTTTTTCTCAGTGACAGAATCGTTCAGAAATGAATCATTTATCACACTTTGGCAGCAGCTTCTCAGCCTGAGACGTTTCTCAGGCGGCTGATACCTGCTAATGATGATAATAAGGCGTGTAATCATCATCTTAACTGCAATCCTGCTGCAGCCTGGAGGCAAGGAGCGGCCAGCTTTGGGTTTTAGGGTTTTAGGTGCGCGGAAGGACAAAGAAGCCGGCGATCAAACTAATTTAATCTGTCTTCTCTTTGTGTGATTTTCAATAGGTACTTGGTGTTTGTGACAACGATTCAACCGCCTGGAGCATCCGACACAAACATTCTTCTTCTGTGGTGCTGATAAACTTTCTCATATGCAAAGTTTGGATCTTAAAAGGAAACCGAGCTGTTTTTTTTTTTTTTNTTTTTTTTTTTTTTGTTTTTTTTTTGTAGCAGTACACTCCAGCAAACAATATTTAATTTTCCACAGCGGCGAAGATGGAAAAAGTGAAGGTAGAAGCGGCGAAGCGTGATGGAGGAAAACACGTTTGATTAATGATCGTTTTTCTGTTTGTCACTCACACGTCTGGCAGCAACAAACACTGGTGAGAAGCTTCAAACCACGTGTGTGTGTGAGACCACGAGTACGTACACACACACACACACACACACTCCTTTAAAGAGGAAAAAAAGCAGACGACCCTGCTTCACTGAGCTGTGAAATATGATTTAAAAAAACAATAAGAGTAAAAAGAAAATGAATATCCACTAATTATAGGGATCAATTAATTAATTAAAATTAATTAATTTATTAATTAATAGCATTGAATTTTATTATTTATATGCTGATTTATTTATATGCAATTACTCATAATTGGTAAAACAAAAGAAAAGAAAAAATGGAAAACAGTGTAAAGAAGAAGAAGAAGAAGAAGAAGAAGAAGAAACAAGCCTAATTACTCATAAAAAATAGAAGTTTATCCAAAAATAATAACGTAGAACAGACTGTACAGCATTATTCATCAGAACTTAGCAAACAAAGCCATATTTTATGTGATGTATGAGCGTCAGACGTTCTGCTGTCAGATGTCTGCAGCTCAGATCATCAACATTCCAAAACTTGTTTTAAAAATGAGGGAGGCAACGTGATGACTGTTGATGTGATATTTTCGGTCGTGTTTTTTTGGTTCAGATGTTAGATATTCTGTGTGAAGCATTAATAAGATTACCGTCTCTGTGAGCCACGGCTGGTGATTCACGGCTGATGATGATTGGCAAATTCTTTCCAGAAAAACGGGCCAGAAAAGTGGAAAAATGGAAAAAGCTTTTGATCAGACATCAAAATATGTAGCCGGCAGGAAATATCTGTAAAATACCAAGCCTTCATTTCTTTCGCCATGAGAATTTGAAATAAATCCAATTACATAATTAAAACATTTTTTTAAATTAATCTTAAAGTATGATTATTTTTTTTTTTTTTTTTTNTTTTTTTTTTTTTTTTTGTCAGCTGATCATAACTAATCATGTCAGCCTGTATTATTCATGATAGCTCTGAATTTTTGGTGGTTTTTCCATTTAGATTACAGAAGTGAATCTTTAAATTAGTGTTAAATTATAATTTTTAACCAACAACAAATGTCCTGAACATTCAGATTATGGAGCCTTAAAACTGACCTTTGCAAGCTACAATAAAAAAAAAATAATAATGTTGTGACCACTAGGGGGCAGAAAATCCTCAAAAACAAGCTGGCACACACAGCCCTGATGGACTGTTTAATTGATGACGTGGCTAACATGTTAGCCACGTCATCAATTAGCCTACTACTCCTGCAGCCAATCGGTGCACGTTAAGCTCCACGGCAACCACAGGATGACTGAATGAAAACTCGTTAAATAAATTGATGCAATTCTTTTCCTGTCTAAGACAGTCCAGGACTGGATGTGAGGAATCACCAATATCGACGCAATATTGAAGGATGAACTCTATGATGCCACCAAGGCCAAAAGCTACTGACTCCAAACACTGCACAGAACCGGGACATGTATGTATTCCAAAATGTTTTTATTGAGCATAAATATCTAACTTTAAAGGCAGAAATCTCTGTCTGTGGCACCAACATGTCTAGAACCCATCATGTATGAAGCTGAAATTCAGCAGGTTTATTGTTCAGAACCCATGGACTTGCAGCGTCACATGTGAAGTTGTTTGGATGAGTGGTTCTCAAATTGAGCTGTGCTGGTAAAAAGTAGTCTGCGTGGCAGGATACACTCCAGTCCAGTGCCACGGTCTCAACCTGACCTCGTACAGCAAACTAAGCTAGCTCAGAGGACGTGCAGAAGTTGGGTTAAGGTTAGAAGCAGAAGTTATTTTGAGCATGTGCAGGTAAAAAGTCGTTATGTTTCACTATGTTGGAAGCTCAACTTTATGTTGTACTGGAGCTA
>VXCM01005067.1:0-37253 GCA_014773175.1 Lucifuga dentata
TCAGGCTGCTGTTTGTGGGTGTTTTGGGGACGGGGATGATGGTGGCTGATTTGAAGCAGGCGGGGAATTGTATATAGGTTGGAGTAGAGAGAGAGGAAAAAGAGAAAGAAAGCTGCTTTGAGAGCAGCGGGGAGGACAGTGTTAATCACTTCAGTCCATATGAAAAGGCCACAGACTCCTTAGCAATTCCTTAACAGTTTCTCTGCAGACACCCTCACACACACACACACTGTGCTGACTTTGAAAACAATAAAGAACTGTGATAAATTTTCAAGTCTGTTTTATCCTTGAAAATTTATCACAGTTCTTTGTTTTTAAATTCCTACATGTTTCAAGTCTGTTTTATCCTTGAAACATGTAGGAATTTCTTGTGTTCTGAAGATTTTACTTCCTTGAATTTCTGAGTGAAACATCAGAATACTTCATACACATCATGTAATATATAATCTGAAGAGATTAGCCTGCATACTTGTGTTTTAGGATCTGTAACTTGAGGAAACGAGATTAGTTTTTTAAAAAGGCATGCATTTTTAAACACCATGTTATATATCTTATTTCCAGCCTTGGTGATTTGAGGCGATACATCTCTTTTTCTGCTTCTTGAGACGGAAGAGCAAAAAGGTACCTGGAATTCACCCCAGTTTTAATCATTTAAATTAAGCAATCAGCAGTTCAATTGGTGTGACGGTGACTTTGGATTGCTCTCGGAAACCAGCTCCGTAAAACCTGCCAGATTTAAGGCTCCTCTACGAGTAGTCGTAAAAAACTCATATGTCTCATAACTCTTGAAGACACAGTAGCTTTAGTGGGTAATATTCCTGCACGTCTTAGTATCCCATTGACTTTGATTTAGCTAGCACCAACTTTGTGCTAGCGCTGCAAATGTGATACACTATGCTTAGATTACCTGGAAAGCCTACTTTCACTTCATACTTTACACCTTGGGACATGGGGCAGGTGCATGCAAATCTGCATGAATTACTCAACTTCAGCATTTGACCTTCTGCTACTCATGTATTAAAGGGCCACTGCAGTATTCATTGCTGCACTTTAAGTTAATACACTAAATAATAACCCTAAAGTAAGATTAAATGTTTTCTTTTCATCCCAAATCAGTCAGTTTTATAAACAAATGTTTTACTTCCGATTCCCAAGATTTTAGGAGTTTTGCATCTTAACTGCTGCCCCCTCCCTCTGCCTGTATGTAATAAAGCACAAATCGATGCACCTGGTCATTTTCCAGACATTAACTTCCATGTAAAGTTAGATTTGATGAAGAGAGTTCTCCACTGGAGCTGATTGCGATTTTTCACAGAAATGTAACACAGGATTTCCCTTACACTGCAACAGTTGGAAAAGTTAATGAGGTCACCACACCTGTCACTCTGCCAGACTACTTTCACTGTGTTGGAGAAGAGATGCATCATGATGGAATTCAAACTGAAAATGGGCTCTGTGAGTCAGCTCTCAATGACAGAAGGACAGACTTCATGTCCACAGTTTTACTTCAGTAACGTAAGTCACTTAACTTTGACTGCTTTAACTGTTTAACTTATGAAGCTTCTCATTGTTTAATTGCTTAATTATCCAATGGCATGCATGTGTGACAATGTGCTTTTGTTTGTGTCTGCTAATCAGATTTTTTTGTAGGTGCACAACTACTGTATTTTAAATTCATATGTTTGAAGGTCACAGATGATATTTGGGGGATTTTTGGCTGTTTGTTGCTTATGTGCTGCTTGGCAGATGTATGTGCTGATTGGTGAGTTTTGAAGCTGCTGTGCTGTATCCTGTTCTCTTCTGATTCTGTCTTTCTCCCCGTCTGTTGTGCTAATCTAATGTTGGTTGCTGAAAGTACAAACACAGCGTGTCGTGATTTGTGCAGCAAAGCTGAAATTAAGGTGTAAGAGTTGATCTTGTGTGTTGAAAGATATGAACTTTGCAGTGTTTGTTACTGTGGATAACGAGCTGGTTGTTTCAAAGATCAGATAATTCCACTAATTTGGTCTCCAGTGACGTGTCTTGATGCAATGAACTTGATTGTGCAACCATAACAGTTATTCAACCATATTATTTTAGGTATGAGGTTATATATATATATAATGCAGTGGACACAATGCATTGTGTTATAATGTGTGCAGCTTTGTACATGGCCATAAATTGTCTGCCTGGTGGTTCTTTCTTGCTGAGGATAGAGGGCTGACAGAAGGTCTACAAGTCTGATGGTCTCGGCTCATCTCCTAACCTGATGCTAACAAATACTACAACTACAAACACAATCTATGTTCTCAAATCCTTTACTTCCCTCTGACATCCAATGTTGTTGTTGGCTACACTGGAATCATCATGTTCTCATTT
This sequence comes from Lucifuga dentata, assembly GCA_014773175.1. Lineage (NCBI taxonomy): Eukaryota > Metazoa > Chordata > Actinopteri > Ophidiiformes > Bythitidae > Lucifuga > Lucifuga dentata. The sequence goes on from VXCM01005067.1 coordinate 2,359, forward strand.
CTGTTGTCATACTGTTTGTATCTTTGACATAGTGTTATTGCTTCACCACATGGATTTCATTGGAGGACACTTTGAAAAACCATTATCACCAATCAGATGTGTCAGACATTGCATTTAAATTGCCATAGACACACCTACATTAAAAAAAAAATTAAAATTACATAATTTTTAAGTAAAAATATTACACAATGACTTCTTAGATACCAGAGATACGCTTAAAGTAGAACCTACTACCACTGCAGTGTAACTTTCAGATGATGCTTTTCATTCTCCTTTTCTGGTGTTGGTTCAAGTCAGAGATTTGCATGCAGACCAAAGCTTTCAAAAACACCTTTCAGCCAATCTATGCAGCTCCAGGGGGACAAAAATGAGCACTGTGAAAATCCCAGCAGCTCTTGAATCAGATTTTGAAGGAAAGAGAATGAGGCTGCTAGTTTGATGGCAGTAATGTTCAAATGTTCAATAATGCAGCAACAGTGTGTTCTTTGGCATTGCAAGTGTCACAAATGAATCATTTACATTATTACTGCAGATGTTTTAAATTGATGTTGTAGTTGTGGTTTCAGTATCACATGTTGTCAACTTTGTAAAGTGAAATTAAACATCCTGGCCTTGGCTATTCGCTTTAATATTATAATATTATATTCAGTTTTATATGTTACCGCTGGTGACATGTATGACAATGTATCTTGATTTTTAATATTATGTTCTCCTTTTGAGAACATATTTTAATGTATTTCTAACTTTTAATTTTTGTTGTTGATGTTTTATTTTATTTCTTTTAGGGTGACTATTTAACATCTGTCCAGGGACTACAGATAAAAAAAAGCCTTTTGGCTAATACTGGCTCATTTACAGGAATGTTTATTAATGTGCATTGTCCCTGTTAAATAAATCAATAAATTAAATAAATAGCATTTCGCCAAAAAAGGCCCCAGACATACAAAAACTTAACAGGTTGGTGAAAACATCCTAGATCACTGCGTGTAGTATTGCCCTTATAGGAACTAGAGTTCTTTTTATGTCACTCTATGCTGGTACGCGGCACGAGTCGAGGCAGTAGTAAAAGAAGCTTACAGTTGATGGAGAGAAGAGTTGGCAGTGGCTACACTTTCAGAGATAAAAACAATGTAAAGAAGATGTGGACGGAGACAGTACTTTACATTCTTCCTCTAAATAAGAGCAGGAAGGAAGATGGAGAATTTTCTCTGTTTATTAGACAAATGTAAACTTTAGACATGTTCCTCGCTGGTGATGCAAGCAGTCACGTAATGTTTGAACCATTTACCGCCAGGGAGATGTATCCGAAGTAGAAATTGTGAAGGAGAAAATTTGCCTTGAGGGCCCTGCACAAAGAACATCCAAATAGTCTCATTCATTGTATCTTGAGCCTTGTTAGAAGTCTCCTTTTTTTGCCTTGAAAATTCTATTTGTAGGAAGTGCACCACAGCCTTTATCTTACTATCCTTGGGTTCAGTTAAAACACATAGTATCTGAGTGGAAATGAGGTGCAGCAAACATTAAATATCTGTGCAAGACCCATAAAGGAAATTGCTCTATCCTTGTCATTTGTCTCAGCATTGATGAGTCCTATGGTTTATTTGGGCATGATAAAGCTCTTCGAGCTGAGCTGAGAGGAGACATTAGAAGTACTTGCCAAGTTTTAACTCTTACTGATCTGCCTCTGGACAGCTGGCACAGGTTACAGGACAAACTGTAGAGGGTGATGAGGAACAGGGTGGCTGGCATTGCTGCCAAGTGTGATTGTTTATAGTCAGATAGATGGGAAGCCACAAGGACACAGTCTCAGCAACCAGTCACAGTTTGAAGGACACACGCCAAAACCCATCCAAGCCTGTGATCAATTCATGGCCACTAAAATTTTGTCAGAAAATATTTGTCCTGTGTTGAACTGTCATAACCTATCGTATTTTCCTGCTCTACCTGAGTACCTATTTGGCTTGAATGTGATAGCTTCTTGCCTAGACATGAGAAATGCATCCATGTAAATTCACCTCCCATAAGCCCCACATTCCTCAAAATCTGCTGCTTATCCATATGTGCCAGTCTGAATTAAGTTACCACTATCTGTTGTCCATGGTGCTATGATATGTCAGTCAGAGCATTACAATGGCAATCTGTAGACAGATCAAACCTGGCAGGTCTATAAATAATTCAGCCTTTTGGTGCACAGGAAGTACTGCTCACTTTTACCCACTTTTTATTGTCATAAAGTGGTGTTTAAGAACATAATAATGTGGATCCACTGATGAATTTATATAATTTGTGATAAAGATTACCCACTCGCTTCACAGTCTCCATACCCTTAGTATCCAATGTCAAACTACTAACTGTTGCTCCCCTGGTGGACAAAAGATTTTGCGCTCAAAGCAGATTAGTATTTTAAAGCATTGTGCTCATTTCACAAAATGTTTGGAACCAAAGCATGTGGAACAGGTGATGTGTCACACAAAGGCCCAATTGTTCACTGTGTCTAACTGGAAAAGATCGGTAGATGGCTTCCACCCTGTCTGTCAGCCAAAAATGAGAGCCAAACAGCATTCCCCCATTGTTTTCAGCCCACAGCCCTCAACCTCAGCTCCCAAACAGCTTCATTTGGCTGCCAGAGCTTGACCATCCCACTTTGGGGGGACTAGTGTTGGCAAGCCACCCCTCAAATACCATGGGTGTCACTGTACCCTGTCAGCCTAGATTAGCCCTCTCCTTCTAGCTGCTGCAGGCTACTTAGTGTGGGTGTTGGTGTTTGTGTGTGTGTGTGTGTGTGTACATATATACAGTATGTGTGTGTGAGGAAGAAGGAGAATAAGGGAATGAGATGAAGTGTGACAGAAAATGTGAGTACTTATGGTGATGTGGCCATTTAGCATTTGCCTCAAACTAAATTCTTCTCTTCATATTTATGGGTCAACCAGTTTCCCCCTATATAAAGATTAAAACACACACACACAAAAGGCATAAACATAAATAATTTCCTCATTTTGGTGTGACACTACATATATATAATGACAAAAACTGAGCGCAATAAAACATTTTAATCGTAGGACTTGGTTTAATTTGACTTTCTTTCTTTCCAGCTCTTTCAACTTTCTAATGATCAGAATCTTACATTTGAGCAATTTAAAATGGCACAATGAACATTTCTAGATAATGCTCAGTTCTATTTGAATATATTGCCCATAGGTACTCTTTGCTGCTGATCATTGAAGCCTTCCAGTGACAGGGATGACAATCCATCCAGAGAAGCAGTTATTGTACTCTAGATATAAAGCTCCATCTGTCCCATAGGATTGGTGCTGGTGAAGGGAAATCCCCCACCTCACCTTGTAAATAGCCAATGAACCATTGGAATCCAATAATTCTAATTTAAGGATTGGTTGTGTGTGACAAGGGCGTCAGGGCACTGAGAGATAAAGGGCTCTCTGGGAACCCATTAGTCCCTCCTACCATGGCGTTAATCAATGGGCTAATGTTTACTCTGCTTAGTCTGTCATTTATAATTAAAACTAGTACTGCTCATTAGTGGCCAAAGGGCCCAAGGTAATAATTTTAATTCATAAAACATCAATTATATCCTCATCCTCCAAAGGCACAGTTATCAAATGGTGTTACCACAGATAAACTTGCCATCGTCGGTTTAATGAAAATTTAATGACTTCTGAGGAGTGTGCATTGAATTTCAGAGATGACGAGTGCTTACCATTTTTACAGATGGGGCAGCATTGCTCTGGCTCATACACCGGGTTGACGCATTCAGGGACGGCGCAGTCGGACACCACGCAGTGCACCTCGTTATTTGGCTCACAGCGGCACCATTCACAAGGTGACGGCTGTTTGTAGTGGGTAGAAGAGAAAGACAGAGCCTGGGTTAGAGTCTTCGTTGTTTCAATTCTACGTGTTGCTGTTTCAGTGCTGATCACTTCCCATATGCTGTTTGCTGATATTTACCCTTTAAAAACTCTTGTATTTCTATTATACAAATCTGATGCAGTCTTGGTAAAAAGATAAACAAGTTCATAAATTATTCACAGAGCAAGTTTTATAGCCTACTTGCATCAGAACCCATAAGATGAGATGACTTTGAATAAAATCATTAGAAATAACCGTAATAAATAAAGTCTAAGCAGCAGTGTTCATAATGTTTTGTATTTTGAAGCATTCTGCTCCAGCTTGCCTCAGGAAACAGATCAGAGGCTTCTCTTACCACCTCTGCAGCATGTAAATCAGGACGCTGTATTGGTGCATCTTATTTGACTCTGTCTTTACAAAGTCTCTTGACCGGAAAATGAACTGTAATGCAATTACATGGAGTGGAAAAATACAATCTGTTTAGTAACCACGAAAGGTCAACTCACTAGATTTTCTGCTCATCACACTGAACACTGTTTGGAACAGGGCCTGCTCTTTCAGCAATTCAGCTTTTATGAAATTTACAGACAAGAAATATATTTGATAACCTTTGACTAATGACTATTTCATAAAAGATTCATTTGAAAAGCTTTCCAGAATAAAGAATGTCTTATTTGTTGTGTGTGGAGAATAGAAACAAAGCACAATGATACCAGTGAGTTACAATAAACAAGCAAGCATTATTCATTTCAAGGCTTTTCTTTTATTCCAAAACCCCAAATTCCACCATTCAATATTCTGAATGTGTTTTAATTCATACTCAAAACCTACTATCTTGTAATCAAAGGTTTTAAAATGACTTGTGTTCATTCTGGTGACCAGTAATGGACTTTAACGTCAGCATTGTATTTATAACAGCAAGCATGTTTCTTTCTTTTTCTGTTATTTTTGTTGGTTTTTTTTTTTTAAATGATTGATATCATGTAGTGGAAGGAATGCTGAATTCCTTCCAGCAAATTTGCTAGAATGTAATTTGCTTTTTTTTTCTTCTTATTTTTAACTCTTCTGTTCATAATCCAGCATAGTGTGGGATAAGTAAAAGGGCTTTTGTAATACTAAATGCTTCAGTGTGACATTTATCATTTGATTTTGCCTGGATACATTGATTTAATTTTCTTAGTAATCTGTATGCGCTGCAGCAACATATTGGAGACAAACAGCAGTAAGAGATGGAGAGGAAACAGGAACAAGCAAGGGCGTAGTTTTGGTTTGAACATTGGTAGGGAAATTTTTTGTCAGATGAGGTGTGTGTGTGCGCATTTGCTCTCTGTCTCTCTCTTTTTTGTCATACACATGCACAAACAGCTTAATTCTCCAAAACATTTGCTTTACTCAAAATGCTTATATAATTTGCTTAAAAAAGGCCTGTTTTTGATTTTAAACAGGCATTTTGCATTTTAGATTATTACTGTAAATCTGAGCCTAAAATCAATAGTTCTAATTTTTACTGAAGGACTGAAATCTGTCATTAAAGTCTGAACAACACAGCAACCAGAACTCCCAAACCGAATTTTACTCATGGTCAACAGATTAGTACACAACTTTGCAAACTACAACTTCCTGTTCTTGTGCGTACTTAGGTTACCTACATTTTTTTATGGACTGCATCTTCATGACGGTTCTTTATCACAGTGGACACATTTCCTCTTATGAAGCTGATGCAGTAGCAGATCAATATGCATTGTTATTAAATACACACAAGGAAACAGCAGAAACATGTTATTTTGTGTATCAGCAGAGCTAAGACAAAGACACTACAACCTTTTAAAAGTTGTGAGGAATGGCAAACATAAAACAAACTTTACCCAATACAAATATTGGCAAGGACAATTCAGTCACAGCTTGACATTGTAAGAACATCTCCCTACCGTCCATATCTAAATCTACACCTTTGGCAACCAGTAATGCAAATGTTAAATACAATTTCAGATTGTGACAATAAAATTTAAATGAAAAAGAAATCAATCTGTAGAGCGAAATCTCAAAAATCATGTTGAAATGGCAAATGTAACTGTAGCCGTTTATCACATTTACATCCCATAATCCACTTTTCCCCCCGTTCAAGTGATCATTCAATGGATACATTAGAGCTGGAAAAGAAAAAAAGAAAAATGACACCTTAAATCAGTTTGTTTTGACTGAGTAGCATCTGAATGACATAATTAAAGACGTAGACTGTTTATGTTTGCAGTGTTGTCAACAAGAAGTGTTATTATTACTTTCATTGAGATTCTATGTGTCTATAATTGTGACTAAGATGAAGGTCAGGCCATGTTTGATGAGTAATTAATGCAGAAACCCAGGCAATAATAATATTTCACAATTTAACTTTTTCTCTTCTGTTGCAAATGTTATTTGAATACAGAGTGACTTATTTCATGTTAGCAATTTCTCAAATTTCACATTTATTCGCATACATATTAGGGCCACACTGTCAACAAAACATGAAGGGGTTAATTCATTAAAAAAAAAAAAAAAAANTAAAAAAAAAAAAAAAAATCACGGTAACTGCACCATGTCACGCTAAATAAGTGCCGAGATAACTGTGTTAATCAGCACATCAGCGGGTTCATATATCAGACAAATCAGATCAGGCAAATACAGCTTAAAACACACCCAGATTTCATACCACCAGACTGAATTTTTGTGCAACAGTGTGTTTTATGAATAGCTTCTCCAACATGCAAATAAGGAAACAAAACAACATACTGTAGTCACACCTCTTTCAAGGTAAACGCTAAGAGTGTCTGGTAATAGGTGTTTATGAATGAGGGAACACGGATGATGCGATTCGCTCTTATGGTTTTTAATAATTACTCCCTAATTTTGTTCATCTATAAACTGTGACAAAATAATTTGCTTTTTTCAGAGTTAAGGATTCCTACACTTGTCTGATTCTTTGTCAGGCTGAGTGCTAATATGCTGTAGTAATGTAGCATTTAAGTAGCAAGATGTTCACTCATGCATATGGAAGATGGCATGCAGGCTGATAGGCTGTGGGGGCTGACAAGGTGGGAGATGGTGTCAGCAGTGGCTCAGCATCACTGAAAGGAAAGGTTTTGCTGTGTCTGAGGCATAGAAACTGCTCACATGATCCATTGGCTACATTTTAGCTTTATGAAAAGGACCGTAACAGCCATTTTGTATGTTTGAGCCTAATATATTCAATTTTCATACATGTAAAGTTACTGACAACCATTTCCCAAAGCATACTACTGGAATGGTGAATTAATTTTTTTTCCTACCTTCCAGATTGCCATAGGTTTCACTTCATTCTGGTACACTATTAAAATCAACTTATTGATACATGAAACATTCTTGGGATAGGTAATCTATCATCATGAACTACATGTATCTTTAGGTTTTTTTTTTTTTTTTTTGGAAGTTATGTAATTTTAGTGTTTAAGTGCAATAAAAAAACACAGAGTGAAAGTATGTCTCCACCAGGGAATATAGTCCCAAAAGAAGACCTGCGTTTATCAAAAAATTTAAAGGACTGTGACTTANAGAGATTTTGCAAAATATCAGGAAAGCTGAAATACGGTTTTATCCTTTGGGAAATGGTTGTCAGCAGTAACAAGAAGTAATGAGGAGTAACGTGTGAAAATTTAATATATTAGGCTCAAATATGCAAAATGGCTGGTATGGTCCTTTAACTTTGTCAAAAGAGTTATGTTTTGTCGCACATCTGTTGATTTCTTAACTTTGTTTTTTTTTGTGTCAATTTCTTTAAAAGTATAATGCACTACTTTTATTGATGGAGTACCAGCAGGTGTAGTCCACATCAGATATTGATGCAGATCTGGAAAATTACTATACTTTCCAGCATACTTCGGGACACACACAGAAACACCTTGATGTAAATACTTGAGTTGCAAGGATGTAAAAGCTTAGGGAATTTTCCCATGTTGGTTTTCTATTGTTTGGATTGTGTTGCTGTGTGAATGTTTACTAATTTGAGTCCTGTTAGGTGAACTGAATGGATCTGACATATTTTCAACAGTTAAGGATACAAACTTGAGAAGATGTTGCCAGTATCACAGTATAATGAATTTGCATGATATATCTATTTTTTAACAGATCTGATTTTAAGGTTATTACAGTAAAAGTCTGGATTTATATTGGAAAAAAGTGAAATCAGAGGACTGCTGGGCCATGGTGGAGGAATGAGTTCCTGAGTGAGATCTAGTTTCAGAAAGTAATAATCTCTCTATGTCCCCCCATCCTCAATAGGTGGACGGCGGTCTGTCTCCAGACTGAAGTACAGTTTAATATGGACCTGAACAAACAAAACCACAATTTAATCCAAACAGAAATTTGTCCTTAGCCTGATTGGCTTTTACTTTTCAGTACTTCCTGTCACAATGGAAATCTTATTTTGAAGGAGCATAGCCTGTTGATGAAAATGGCAGGACGGCCACTGCATGCTAACTTTTATGTATACTGAGAATAATTTAAGGTGGTGTATTTGATTAAGAACCTGCCAAAGCATTAACAAGATGTGTTTACTTGAAGTGCACATTATAAAAGATTCTGAGTTTTATTTTGTCATGTAAGTTTGGTAGCTATTTTATATTTCTTTGGTTACCAGTTAAGGGCAGTCAGGTACAATAGCTTGATCGCTAATTAAGTATTAACACTATTAACTCATTTAGCCTGTTAACATGCAAAGGCTGTGATAAGGCTGCGTTGTCATTTATTTCCCTTCATTTTTAAGTTTTATTCAACTCTGACAGTCGACTTAGTGGTTGTAAAAAAGGAAGCACAACCAAACTTTCATTGAATCACCACTCCAGAGTCTCCTTTATTCTGTGGGGAAATACACTTTCATGCTTGATTTACAGAGAAATAGTGGAAACGGAAAACACCACTATGACACCAAACACTTTCAACGATCACATCAGTGCCTGTGTCTGGCCACCATACCTTTTGCACCCATGTTTAAGGACTTGGTTGTGCCACTTCTCCCATTAGTAATTGTTGCGTACATAAATTCATACTTTTTGAAACTTAAATATCACTCATGCAATTATACCTTGTTTTATATTGACACAGCCAGCAACCAAAACCCAGGGTCATTCAGGATTATTTTAGATAATAATAAAACATGGCTTGTAAAGGAATTAAACAAAGAGCCGTGGACTCTGTTTCCTCAAATAAAAATCAAACAGATCTTTCAGTATCCAGTGCCACTAATCTGATCTCTCCAAACAAAAAGACAAAAATATCTATCCACTGCTCTGTGAATGTGAAGGCTATTACTGCATATAAAATCCCATTAGTGTTTGAAATTCAGTGAATAGACACTAGAAAGACTTTTAAAAGCAGCAAGCTAACATTTCTCTTTTTAGAGCCCCAACACAGCAGTGGATGGTTAATTTCATGCCAGTCTGAAGTAACTAATTATGGGTGAAGCCACAGAACAAACAGGAAGTGACTGTAGGAGCTCAGGGCAGTGCAGTCAGTTAAATACATGGTAACAAGCAACACCAGTTTTGATTAATATTGAATCAGCTCCCAAACATATGGCAGGGCAAAAGACTACCAAACATACAAAAAAGAAAAGACAAAAAGTGGAATCTATATTTGGCTCATTTAAGGTGTTTCCCATAATGCGTCTTACAATCTTTAGAGGAGAATGAGACATTTTACAGGAGTCCTTCAAGTACACATTAGCGATGCTTGATTAAATCTGCTAAATCTATCGTTTGTTTTCCTTAGCAAGCAGATTCTGTAGAACAGCAGCTGAAAGTAAATCAGGAGAATAAATTGGAATTCAACACAGTATAAGAATTAACATATATTATTCATTGGATTTGGGGCAGTGTAAATTAGCATTTGAAAAATAAATGTGTATCTCCAAAAGAAAAAAAAAACACAACTAAGACTTATTTGTAATATTGTAACAGCTTGGAAATTTGATTAGGAAATTTTGACATACTTCACACATTTTTTTTTTTTTTTTTTTTTTTTCATCTCTCAGGGGACTGAGATCCCTACAGTCATAGATATCTCCTCATCAGAGAAGCTTTAAGTCCCAGTTTAATTGAAATGAATTGCCTGTTGGATTGTCTGATAATGTAAGAAACCACTTTCCCGCATGAAAGGCTGCATTTAAAAAAAATTGAAACTTTCCAAAATGGACAAACCGACAGGCACACTCACTTTATGCAGCGATTAACCAGGTGTCTTGTGTGAAAGTAGGTTAGGTTTTAATGTCTCTCTAAAGCTTTTTTTAAAAAATCTTTCTTCACATAACTACTTCTGTCACTGTCTGTGCTTACAATCCTGTGCTACACCATGAATACCTATAAAAGTGAAAATGTGTGCTTTCATTGAGTTGAGATTACAAAGAAACAGAAGATGCTGAATTCCTGTCAACAACCCCTCCCCCTCTCTGTGACTGCAGCCTTTCCGAATGTAGGCGTTGTAAAAAGATACAACATGGTTACCATCTGAAGTGGAGATGCCACGTCATGCAGTTTTTAACGCATACTGAGGCCTTCACAGTAAAAACTAGTTTATCTTTAATTAAAACATAATGTGAAAAGGAAAAATGCTCTATAGGCTTCTGACACTTTCCAAGGACTCCTTCTATGTTTTCAGCATCACCTGGTGCTTTCATTGCATTCTCTTGTGTGAGGTCTACCGTGAAGAGGATCAGTCATGCCTTTGCCCAGACTCACAAAAGGAAATGGAGCACCAGCGCTGAATAGAAAAGTGCTGCCAGGTGTACGGGTGAAGCAAAGTCTTTCGTTGTCCCCATTGGCCGGGTATTATAGTCAATCGGCTGTCATGCCTTTCATTGCCACTCTCAGACAAATGAGGACAGGGCAGGGAAGCGATGAATAGCCGCATAACCTTCAGGGGTAAATGGTAATGTAAAATACTTTGAGGATGGACAAACAGGGTCACAGGGAACTCACACATGCGATTAATGGCAGTGTCAGAGGATGGATTGGCAGTCAAAATGCATGCTGCTGTTGTCCAAGTCAAAACAATATTTTACCATTTGTCTGGGAGCACAGAGAGGGAGAGGAGCAAGACTTGGGGATAAGGAGTGACAGATGCTATAAACACTGTGCACCCTCTTGATATTTGGAAAGATACATGTCAAGTCATGCTAAGTTGTGAGAAAAATGAACCTGGAAAACTCTTGCTCTAATTCTCTCCACTTTATAATTTCTTCAAATTAAAACAGTTTCTTCCTTTGGAAAATTGGACAGGAAAATCAATTTCAGCAGTAATTTTTGCTGCTTTTATGGCCGTTTTGTTCTCATATGCATCACTGCTGAAACACAGACTCACTAATTACTGTGTGTGATGAGCAGGCAGCTCTGTCTGTGCCTGCATTTGTAAATTTGTGGTTATGTGCACTTTTGTGCTTTCACTGAATCTTTGCAGTCATTTTCTATAATTATATTAACTTATGAAAGCACTTTCTTTACTGAGAGTGGAGTTGCAAGTCATTTTCTGAAACTGTATTTTTCTATCATTTACATCTGAGATATATGCACAGTGATGAAGTTAATATACAGTATTTCTCTTTGGAAATGGAAGTACCTCCACATTTAAAGCCTCCTCAGTAGTAGGTATTAACTGTGCTGCATTGAATAGATTAGAAATAAAGCAGTTAACACACTCTGCCTCAAAATAAAACATATTCCCAGTAGTTTAATGCTTTAAATCTACTCATACATGTACCTTTCATGGTAAAAATGTTGCAGACCCCAATGTAGCATCTTTTTCTGATCAAAAATAGCTGTCCCTCATTTCAACTCTGCATCCCTTCCCTAAAGAGGATGGGGTGGGATTATTCATATTTGATTCAAATCAAAACCCTAGCCTGTCTGATTTGGGATCTGTACTCACTCCATATCTCCTGGAGCTGCCAGAGGCCAGAGGCATGCTGGCAGCAAGCTGGGCAGATTGGTCCCTTCCTCATGTGCAGCTAACCCTGTGGGTGAAACCTACCTAGGGTGAGTGGCACATCTCTCTTACAGGGTGGGAAATCAATAGAACATTCATATATACCCACTTGCAGTTATTCTGATGAGGATCATAACCCTGATGAAGCACTGAGGCAAAACATGTCTTTTTCTCAATAAAGTTGTTCTTAACACAACAAGTGTTGTTGGAGTTTTCCCCCAAGTTATCTTACTCCTGTAATATCTGCATCATTACCTTCTGTAGTGATAAAGAATATTGTTCTTATGTGGGTTCAGTGGTCCTTAAATTAAAATCATCAGTTGCTGATGCATGAGTTATAGATAATCGAGTCAACAAATGAGGGGCTTGTATTGTTCTGCAGGCAGCTGTTGAGTAGAATGAATGCCCATTTCCACCAGCGTGACAACGACTGCACACGTTACTTAAGTGGGACTTAATGACTGGCCTTTTGCATGGTGAGATTTATGGTATGATGACACTATGCAACTCCTGCCATTCTCTTTTCAAATGCAGACATCAGCTGCACTAAACCAACGCATCATTAATGTTTGGTTTCTGTGTCTCTGCAGTTCTTCTCCATCACCTGCTGTTGATTGTCATTGCAGTCATCTGCACAGTGCAGCAGAATAACCACCATGAAAATGCCTGTAAGGCCTACAGCAAAAGTTAACCTGTCGGCATCTCTAAACAGGGGTCTGTTTAGAGATGCCTGATCCTGACTGCCTTTGATTTCCTTGAACACTGCAGTATACCAAGGCTTTTAGTCCCTGATTGAAGAGATAAGCTTCACACTGGATGTGGACTAAGACATTAGAATAACTTGTACAGTTTTAGATCACTTGCCTCATGTTCCCACCAATTATTTAGGAGGGAGAGGGTGACCATCCTGCACCACACATTTCCTCCTTATTTTCCTCATGCTATTTTTACAGAAATAATCAATAAGAGCAAATTATTTTTTCCCCCAAGTACCAAGACATGTCGTTTCGTCTCTGAGGCCTCCAGTCAAGGTTAGCATGGCTGCAAAGATGATGTGCACTATTGATGGACTTGAGCTCACATCAAACTCTGATAGTTAAGTACTCACAGACCCTCTCACAGAACCTGTGGTCTTGCATCCTGATGAGAAACTGAGTTTGATGCTGTCTGACATACAAACACACCAATCAGTACAGATTAACTATATAGGCTTTAAATGGGCTCAACCCACACATCCCTTATCAAAAGCATTCTGGGACTTTAAAGCTGCCATCCCTAAATGTCATGGCTGCTACAAAACATCTTAAAAATTATTATGAACTACAGAAAACCACCATTAGGTACATGTGTTTATCAAAGGAAACGCAATACACACAAATAAACTGGGATGAACAGGAATAATTCACAATGATGCTTGGCTACATGTTATTTGGTTAAGCTGTTGTCTAGCTCTCTGCCTGCTTCAATTACAGTAGTCTCAGAGAAATGACATGCTAATATTCACAGGTGTGACATGTTCCAGTGTCTCCCATCAGCGAGTTCTTTGTTTTGCCTTGAAGCCATTATGAGTCACATGAATCCAAACTAAAACAACCATTCTACCGTTTGTAAAAAAAAAAAAAAAAAAAAAAAATTGACGTTCTGCTGCAGCCTGGCATGTCAGGAAAGAAAAGCAGAAACCCAGCCACAGAATATCTTCTGATGCTAATGATTAACTTGGTCAAAAAGCTTCTTTCTATTGTGACTTTTTGTTCAATTCAGATTACTTCTGCAGTATTTAATATCTGTGACAGCAGTTGTGGAGTAGTTAAACCCAAAATGAAAATTCAGTAACTACTGTCAGACAAACTGCATTGAGGTTTACACAAAATACAGCATAATTATGCACTTGGGTTGTGCTGTGAATTACTTTCATATTCAGCTAATCGGCACTATCAATTTACATTCAACAGCAATGTTTAATGCCAAAATGCAGGAAATATTGTGTTATGTTGGTGCATAGCAGTCTGTGGCAGTCAGGGTGGTTAACAGTCACAGAGGTGTTCTTTGAAACTTATAGTCAGGCCTTTATGTGAGAATTATGAATGTTGTGTCTCATGCTGAGGAAAATTGTGAGTCTGAGTAGCAGTAATTTACCTCATAATGCATTTATGGATCCAAAATAGTTTCAATGTGATTGGCTGTTTGGAGCTTCTTGATGGACATTTTATGATTTTCAAAATTCTGCATTAAGCAATATTTTTCATTGAAGTGTGTGTAATGTTAAAAGGTTGACTGATAGTTCCAAATCCAAACAATTCTGCAGCTCCTCAGCAGTTTTTCATCACTTTTTGCTAATTGATTTTGTGATCTACACATAAACCATATGGTTGAGTCTTACAGGTCTCAGAACCCTCAATACAAAACCATTGGCAGCCATTTTCAGCAAAGAGGCTCATGCTAGCTGAGTTTATGCTAACTGCCCAGCATGAAACAGCAGAGAGTAGAAATAAATGAGTGGCTGTTGAAGAAAGGCAAGCATCTATAAGCTCAATATATTTTTCTTAGGATCTAAAAGGTTAAGTGTATTTTTGACATTAATCTGGTGGCCAGAAAACCAATGGGATGCTCATATTGCTCTGTTTCTCCTACATGTGTAACTGCTTACATGTTTGCCATAACAAACTGATGAAGACAGGGGCATATTTCTATGAGTTTGTTTGGAATCATTCTGCCCCTTAACAGTACAAAAAATAATTTAATGCCACTTTAAAAAGTAGAAAGATGGATGCAAGTATAATCAATAGTTTGGAGGAAGGCTGACATGCAACAATAAGCTTTGACATATAATTGGCCTCTGTTGTCTAGTAACTAATCTACTATTCTGACATTGACCAGTATTGGTCTTTTTTTTTTTTTTTTTTTTTTTTTTTTAAGGCTCTCTGTAGATCTTACTTTGTCTTTATTTAGTGCTGCAGTGCCTCTGACTCAGCTTCACAACAACAGGAAAATTTGTTGCTTTGCTCATTGTAGTCTGGTAACACCCAATAGTCATTTATGTGGGACGTGGACATTTTAAGTATAGCCTGCATAAAAGATAATTGATAACACACTCTGCTTCACCACAACATCAATATGAATGCTCCTTACTCCTGATTGGATGAAATCCAAGGGCTGGTCTTTCTCATTCAGATTTTTTTGTCAATTGGAAGCACATGATGGCTGTTCTGAAACATTGCCACATTTCTCCTAAATTATTCACTGAAAATGGTTTCTGAATAAATTTGAGGCAAATAATAGGCCCTACAGTTACTGAATCATGTTTCATTTTATACCTAAGGCATATTAAGAAACTTAGAGGGGTTGAGTCCTGGCATTGTGTAACCACTCTTGCAGCCTGCTGACTGGTCAAGTACCCAGCAGCCAGGCTCAGTCAATTCTCATTTTCCAGACTAACAAACCTGAGCTCATAAAATGTGGGCTGGCTTTGTGAAACCACATCTTCTGTTATAAAATATGATTGTTTAATCCAGAACAAACTGGATTTAGGAGTATTAAATATGATCAGATGGTTGAGGAAAATGAAGATTCTCCTACTTAGTTTGCAGTCCTGGAATACACTTAAATCATGTTCAAGTCAATATGGAATTTGAAAAATATGATTCATTTTGCAGTTGGATGTTTTAGCATTTGTCTGATCAATTATAATAGTCCTAACTGGTTTCTTATATTCTTACAAACATGAACAAATACCATAATTATCCACAGATCTATACTATTGTTTCAGCCAGATTGTGTCATACCATATTTTAATCAATGACAGCCCCAATCCACTTATGATGAATTGGAATGATGAGACTTCCTCATGGGCAGCGACAGTTTAAAACACATGCAGCCTGTATTTGTCATGCTCATGGTGTCATTTGTAATCATGTTTTCATGCTCGATAACAGCCAGGGAGACACTGATCTGAGGGTTAGACACCGTCCTTTCTTTCCAGGCGACACAAAGGAAAGTGAGATTCTGTCAGCACCAATGTGTTTACATCCTTTCATCATTTAAAAGCAGACAGATGGCAATGGCTTTTAGATGGCAACATCCTAGTGTAATAATTCTGTTCTTTGAAGCAAAGCATACTGGTAAAGCATTTGGCATTTTACTAATGATAACTACATGTTGCTTTATCAGATAAATAAGAGGGGAGGAGGGGAGGATATCAACCCAGGAGGCAGCCATCTTTGTGCCCCTGGCCCATAATCACCTTCATATGCTACTTTTACAGAGCTCCAGGAACTGATCTATCTTCATCCTAGCTCAGACCATCATTAAACCAACAAAATATTGTATTAAAAAATCAATAGGATTGTTGTGCACAACAAGACCAAAAGCAATGCTTATATTTGACAAATTATTCCCATAGTGATATTAATGAAACATCCCACACAGACACGCACAGACACAAACTAATAATAATAAGCTGAGTTGATCATGACATGATATCTCATCATGCAGGCCCAGTTATGGGTGTTTATATGATTGTCTATATATTTGTAATGACTGAAAAGCCCACAGGCTATCATAATGTAAGAAGATTGTTTTAATGGCATCCAGTCCTGGATCAAAATGATACAAAAGATTTTGCAGCGCTTGTCATCGACCAGCTGATTGAATCAACTAAACAAAGTGGAACCAATTCATGACCATCAGTTGGACACTTAACTCCTGTCCCCAAAACTCCCAATTTGATCTTAAAGTTGAACATTTTATTATTATAGTGTCGAAATCACAAATGACAACAATACTTAGTTTTGTGTCCAACAGCTGATAACCAGGAATTGAATCCTGTCATTCACTAGTCAATTAACTTGATTCCAGAGATATGAAGTTCTGGAGGTTTTGGCTCAGCGTTTTGTAAATGAACCAGCTGTATCAGTGAGACAAATGGCCGAACCATTTTGATCCAGGTTGAGTCTGAGCCTATAAATCAGATCTTACCTTAAATTCCTCCAGGATTTTGTACGTTTTCCCTCGGTACTCGCAAAAGTTTCTAACCTCCTTGCACTCAGGGCAGCATCCATTATGTTCCACTTTGGTGCACTTGGGGTGGAGTTTGGGGCACTCGGGCTGGTCGCACACGGGCCCGTCCTCTGTGCACACGCACGGACAGTTCGAGTGTCCCGGGTAGAAGCGCTCCCCGAGTNCGGGCCCGTCCTCTGTGCACACGCACGGACAGTTCGAGTGTCCCGGGTAGAAGCGCTCCCCGAGTTTGTAGACGAAGCCACTGTCGTCAACGCATCCTTTCCCTCTGTAGTCATCAAAGACGATGTTTTCACCGGCGGTCCGCTCCGCCTCATCCGCGGCGTAATCCTCGGGGTTATTCACCGAGGCCGGAGACACGGCGTTCAGAGCCCGGAGAAGAACGACGGCGACTAGTAGGAGGGGGCCCATCCTTCGCCGCGGCATCGCTATCCGCATTTAATAAGTGCGTGTGGATGTCATCCCTAGGCTTCCTGTATCCTTTCTGGATCAGTCCTGCGCTTCATCATCACTTGAGAAAAGGCTGCATAAGAAAAGAGAAGAGATGACATGAAGGTTGTTTCGCATAGCCTCACGATAAATCACACTTTTAACTCAGCCGTTTTCTATGCTGTATTTTATTTCTGCAATCCAGTTTTGTCATTCAAATTTTAATTTAGCTTGATAATTTGAATGCCCCCTTTCTAGCCTACTTAATGGATCACCATAAAATATATTACTTCAGAAAGAAAATCGAAATTATTGCTGATAAAAGACCCTATTTGTTGTGTATGTGAGTGAGGAGGGGGATGTCAGATTCAAATGATACCTCTCGTTCAAAATCATGGCTATAGCTGTACACCCAACAACATGACTATGTAGAAATGGTTAATATAACCATCATCCAATCTGTGGTCTTTTCTTCTGTCAATAAAATCCAATTTATTGGCTATTTTTGTGCGACGTAAAACTCCGTAAGAGAGATCAGAGACAACAGGTAGTATCTGTTTCAAATGCCCTTTATGACAGTAATTCATCAAATAATCCCTCCAAGATTGGATTGGTACCATGCTTTGAGCAAATCAGTTATGTATCATGCAGATTTTCCAATTCATGATGATTTAATCCAAATCTATTGCCATCTGCAACTGAAGAAAAAAAAATACCAAAATCCAGACTTAGAAATACAGCTAAGAAAAAAAATAGCTTTAAATTATTTTCTTTCTTAGTGCTGCATGTCTTGATAGTTTAAATGCCAGCTACAACAGAGAAAGGTAAATTAAGCCTTGGTAAATACGGTTAAAACCAACTCACCGTGTTGAAAATGCTTGATTTCCACTTTGAAACCAGAGAGCTCAACATAAAGACTACAACAGATATAAAAGACTGCTATGCCATCAGGAACTTCACTTTATACACAAGATAATTTCACCAAGCTCCAAAAAATACTATAATCCTCCCTGTCGATCGTGACAGTGGATTAAAAGCAAATAAACCCTTTGGGAGATATGGATGCCCGTTTTCCAGTGCAAACGAAGTGATATCCGCTTAAAAGTAGGTCTGCTTCATGATATCCTCGTGGACTCACCTTTAGAGATAATATTACAGTCCACGTCCAAAAGCATGCAATATAAGAAGAAAGAGACAGACAGGGAAAACAGCTTTTATAAAATCCTCTATTTCCTTTCATGAGAATCCGGAGTCCTTTCAGTATTTCCTGATGCAGGATGAGAAAGCAGCATTCGGTTTTGTTGCAAATACACATCCAGCGGTTGCTTGGAAATTAGAGAGCCAATTCCGGAAGGAGAGAAGTTGCAGAATATGAGAAATTAAAACAAGGGGGGAAAGGCCAGTCATTGTTTGAATGGTGGAGCTCGGGTTTCTTCATCGCCATGCTGGGTGACTGAGGAGGGAGCGCTCCGACTTTCAGCACCTTGGAGAGCGACGGTCTCCTGTGTCCGGGGCTGAGCAGAGCGCCGCTCCGTGCCCGCCCTGCCTCCCTCCCCCACAGCAAAACAACGCGCACATCTGCCGGTCACGATCACGGGGAAGAATCCATGAGCCTTCTTGGAAACGGCTCCACTCGAGTTAAATGTTGAAATGAAGCCAAACGTCGAAAATCAGTGGCCAGTGGTCAGAAATGGCCCCAGAGGGTCAGCTGGTAGAGATACACGTTCCATCTACCTTGATGCAATGTGTGTGAGGTGGTAGTGCCTTATTTGGATACGCGCACGCGCGTATGTCGTATAGACGCGCCCTTTGCACAAGTTTGTGTCTGTGCTTGTGTCTGTGTGCTTGAGAGTATGTGCACACAATATCCCGCAGCATGTTTTCTTCAGTCACTAATTATGTGAAGTAGTTTTGAGAGCAATGTTTGTATTCTAAAGGGAATCTGACTCCTTGCAACGACAGAAACTTTATAGTTTTGTCCTACAGCTTGTAGCCATTAGGACCACTGATACACAACACTGAGTTTGAGCACAAAGGACTGAGACAGACCCAAAGAGATCACAACTTAATTTTTTCAGCTGGGCACACAGGCATGTCAATGGGAGCCTTGTCTGCTACAAATGTGCTCATGGCTGTTGAATGATTAATTTGCTGTTTTAATTTAAACTGTGAGGTCATTAACTGAAAACATTTATCCCTCCTAGGTTAAACTCAGACAAAAACTCACATCTGTCATATTGCAAATGGCATAATTACACCTGTTCTAGAAGGAAGAATCTAATTGAAAGAGTTCACTTTTGCCTCCACTTTGCATGTCATGGTGTATTCTGGGTATTTATTGCCCTATTTTCTGCGTGACAGAAAACCAGTTGCTTACAAAAGATCTATGTGGCTGTCCAAATAACTAAGGAGTCATGTATACACAGATCAATATTTGGAACAGTTTACAACAGAAATGCAATGCAGGTATAATTTAAAGCACAAACTGAAAAAAGCAACATAACATGCTTGGCAGAGTTAATCTCTACCATGTTTGTATCCCACCATGTGTGTGCATGACTGTGTGTCTGTGTGTTCGTGTGCACAATTATGTGTTTGTATAGTACATATTTATATAATATGGACATTTTGTCCACTGATGAGGTAAATACAGGAGAAAACCAGTATCCCATATTAATTTTCCTAAACAAATCTTTGCCAATCAAAGGAGCAGCAGGACATCAATTGAACTGAATCAAAGGAGGATTTTTCAGGTTTGAATTATTTGAGATGCTCATTGTGTAAAAGGGGCTGCAGCTCAATATCAATAAGATGTCCTAAATATATTAAGTGCTTATCCTCATTAATGCGCTGGCATATCTCTGGCCTAACTAAAATCCAGGATTATAAACAGAAATCCTGCTATCGCTATCTGGCAACATTTGTCAAGCACATTCAGGAGCAAGATTAGGCTTGATGACATTCAATCTCCACAACTTCCACTTTTTTCTGTGTTTGCCACCCTGTATGATGACACACACCAATAATACCAGTCTAAAAAAGCCTCACAAAAGAGATTCATAAAATATAGGTGATGTGAGTCATTACATTAAAATCAAATACCATCTGAGTACACTGCTATGTCAATCAGACTGAGACATTGCTGCTGATGACACTGACAGGGATCATGCTGAGGCACGTTATCTCTTAAAGGTGGCAGGTGTCTGAAATGCAGATGCTGGCAAAGCTGCAATCACAACAAATTCTGTGGCAAGCAGGGGTTTGTCAGACTGCCAGTAACATGCACAAAGTGCGTAATTACCATGTCAGCTGAAACATTTAGCATGCGAATGCAGGAGGGCAAACTGAGGTTGCACTGTTAACTTTTCTCCTTGACTGATTAAAGAGCAGGGAAGGCACGTTTTCATTACATTTGTGTTTTTCTTTCGTCTATCATTCATTCCTGTTTTCTTATCACTTACAATCCTCATTTGGCCTCATCCTGTGTGTGTGGGTTGCATTCCCACTTTCCTATAACATGACTTGGTCTCTGTTGAGCTTTGACCCTCAAATTGTGCCTCTTCCACGAAGATGAGCTTTGTGCTTTGTACAGCCTTTGTGGCTTCTGAGAGGGTTCTATGCATCTGTGTGATTGGCACAAAGACATGAAAACATGTATGTACCAGCCCCTGTAGGGTATTACACCCCCTTGACCGACACCCCCCCCCCCNCCCCCCCCCCCACAGGAATATCTTGGCTGTTGACCTGGTTATAAAGAATAGAAACACTTAGTGTGAAGCCTCCTATCTCCCTATCTCTTCTCATACCACGTTCCACAATGTCGCCTGGAAAAGTGTATATCAGTTATTAAATCTGACATTGCACATGGGTTCATGTTGGACACTAACGTGAGACATGTTGTCTCAGCCAGCTACTACAGCACGCCATGGTCCATTAGGCCTTCACTCTGGTTCATGAAAAACATGGAGTGGATGATACAGAACAACACTCGTGCTGAGAAATATAGTAGGGCAACCGCTTCCATTAACAGACTACCTGTGTCTTACTGATAGGTGGTGAAATAGTCTTGTTCATGGAACAATTTTCTCATATGACATTTTCCTGAGTCCCTTAACAGATGTGCTTACAGCTCAATTGTGTTCTTGTTGTTTGATGTGAATGTGGGTTCCAATTCAATCAGCTAATGGAAAGGAGACTACTATCCCCTGCCCCCTTCTTCCTCTTACTTCCCCCGTTTCCCTGCAGCAACATATTCACTGCAGCAGGGACTGTAGCAAATGTTATAATGCTTTACCCATTAGGGCTACATTTATAGACTGCTAGCAAGTCTTAGGCATTATATTTGGTCACAGCTATTCATGCTGCCTTATTAAACTGAATGCCAGTGTGAGAAAATGGGCAGAGACAGGGAAAAAGCAAGGGAGAGAGGAAAAGGAACAGCGATAGTTGGAGGGGAGGGGGCCTTAGGTGTATAAAGGCCATAAAGTTTCCTTCTTCCGTGGAAATAATTATGATTAATAAAGTGATGCCTTTGTGCTAATGTCTCTAGTAGGGGATTTCACATTTAACAATGCAGCATGCCTTTCAGTTTCTAAGTATTCTGTTCTTGGCTTTAAATTAATGCAAGTAGTACAATTTTACTGTGACAAATCTAATCCCTGGCATGAGCTCCTGGAATCCCTTGCTGTTTTGACTGCATAACAATGTGAATTCATGCCTCTCTGGCTGATACAAATACTGTGTTTCAAAAAAAGTATTTTGCATTTCAAATTCCCTGTTACAAGCCAATAAAGTAATTTAATTATGTTATTTTAAAGATTGTGTTAGCATATGGTCGCATCCATATAGTTCGCATGGTGTATAGTACATTGGCTAAGTGATGCTGCATAATAGAAAATCAGACATTGCTTTCCTGTTATTTGGAGAATGAAAAATGTCCTACTATTGTTTATTTTCTTTTTCTTATTATAAATCAGTCAAATGATGGAAGATAATTTTCTTTGGGTTCTTTTTGTGGTTCTGTGCTTAATGTTTCAGCTCAAGCTTTCCCTTTAGGGAGTGCATCACATAACTCAGCTTCACTTCACCCTGTCCATTTTCCACTGTGGTCCTATACATCCTATATTTCATTGGACGTAGATAGAGACATTCAAATAGCCCTTTAAAAGCAAGAGGTAGGAGTAGAGATTCACTGGCTTTTTAGGAAGTGAGTTTGGTGGCAAAAGAGAAAACCACGGACAGTGGTTGCTAGTGGATCACAGGTCTCCCAGTGATACTTGTTATCCCAGCTGTGCGTAATGCCAGCCCTGTGGGTGCTGGCATTTTCCACTGAATTATACGAAGAGCTCCCTTCTCCTCCCATAGGGGATCTGAAGAGACTCTCTTGATTTGCTTTCTCCAAAGGCTGACAGTGCTTCAGCAGCTCCAGGGAGGCAGGGAGCACTGAGACTGTGTCGCTGTGGTTGGTTGCCTCTTAATGACTCAGCTGCTTTAGACATGCAAATAGAGCTGAAGTGGAGTAGAGAAGGCCTAGAGGGACAATTTGGCATATAAGTCCAATGCAACATACTGGAATTATGACTGCAATATGTGGCTAAGGTACAGTATGTTTGAATGAATGAATGAACAAATTAATAAGTGAATCAAGACACAGGTGCATGAAAAAAACATTTAAATAAATATTAAGAACCATATGGCTAAAATGATTCTGCCATATTTTAGATTGCCACCAAAGATCCAATTTTCACACAATGTCCATTTATTCTAAATCTAAATATACAATCTTGTCTTCCATATTAAATTACAGTTTGAGTTGAGTTTTATCTAAAATTCAAGTAACATTTAATCAGCCCTGTTTCACTTTGCACATCGTCCTTTATGACTCTCAAATACTGTATGAGCAGTAGGTGCAGCGTCATTCTAATCATCCATGACAATGACCTGTGATTTGCTTTCATAGGTAACACCCAAAGTCTACATACTGTAAATAATGAGCATGACTGCAGCTCAGAGAGAGGTCGTAATGATTAGCAGTATTGAGTGCTTTGAGTTGGTTTCACACACTGACATGGTTCAGTATGTTGTCAGGAGGATGAGCTTCATCTGATATCCGAATGCTCAGGAGGCACCTGAGAGATGGAATGCTCTCTAGCATTTGATGGCAGATTAGATTGACTGTCAGTAAATATGACGGCTGTCAAAGTGTGTCAGTTATAGGCTTAATGCATTTCACAGTAATCACCCATAATTACACTAATCTCTAGAGATGTGGACTGCTTAACTATGGCCTTTGTTGTCTCAGACAGGATTCAAACCAAATGCCTAAAAATGGCTGTAATGACGAGAGGAGTGTGCTAGACTGATTAAAGATCTGCTTTATTTTATTCCTTAACTCTGTGTTTCATAAATTAAATTTAAATGTTAATGCTTCCAAATGACAGCGGGAATTTTCGCATCTTCCAGATGCAAAAATTCCCACTGTCATTCCCCTGTAATTACACGTCACTGACCTGGACATTGTTGCTGTTTACTTGCCTGATATGTCTATGATACTTCACACTGAAGCTTACTGATGGAGCTTATGGCTGTCCCTGGATGAGGCACTTGCTCACTGCTATTTACTTCACAGTTTGTATTTGACACATATGGTATGATTTCTCACTTTGTATGGATGAAGGAGATTTCCCATCTGTCACTATAACCAGCACATCTCTTTGATTTGGACAAACAGGGCAATCTAAAGAATCTAATCCCAGACCCACTTTGTGATTTCAGTTGCTCAAGTAAGTCTGTCTTTTCATTAAAAACTTGAATATTCTAGCTAAAAATAGAAGAGCCATCTCAGTAACACATATGAATTTACATACACACAAAAATTCAGACTTTTAGTTTTGGTGTTTTTACAATCGTACACTAATGAAAAACATGCATACCAATTCAATAATCATGAAGACTCATCGTTCTACATCCTGAGGTTGCATACATTTCTGCAGTACAGATGTTTAGATGTTTACAGCTCAGTAGAAGTGATCTGCAGCCATGTTTTATGTCAGTAATGATGAGCTGTTTTCAGGCTGCAGTGCATTTAAACCCTAAACAGCCATCACTTATTCCTGTAATGGACTTGAATAATAATGATCAGGAGCTGCTGTCCCTGTAATCATCATCTCAGTGGCTTCCTAAACAGGAACCAGGCAGCCACCCTGACTGCTGCTTCTGATGACACATAAACCCTCTTGGAGAAAGTATATATGCAGTATTATTTACGGCCCCTTGCTCGAGCATGCATTTTGAATTAATATTGGTTGAAAACTGAGCAGAATATTACATTACAATTACATTGTTTCATAATAATAAGAATAATTGTAAGACCAGATTAAATAGTAATTCAAGAAACTGACTACATTAAAAGTGAAAAATTAATATGTTTAAAGTGAAATCTACACTAACTTAAATTCCTTTATGTATTTTGATCATTTGACTTCTTTGTTATTAAGTTGAACTATATCTAACTTGTCATCTATAGTAGGTCGACTGTGCACTATCATGGATGTAACCTTATTTTATTGCAACATAAATTGAACATGTAGTTTTCTTTTTTTCATCTTATTCATCTTAATTTTTTTTTTTTTTAATTTATATATTCTTTTAAATATATACTTTTGGTGGTCCCTATGACTAATTGATATAAACTACAAGCTTTCCATACTAAGTCCTTGTGTAGTTTAAATGTAATTAGAATATAATTTGACTGGACTATTTTTCTACGTGCAGTATGCGACTAGTATTGCAATCTCCCAGTGAACTAACACGTCTAACGATTGATTAGCAAGTCAGTACAAGTCCGCTAATAAGATAGCAGTGCTCGCCATGTGTTTTCTGCTAGTGAACCAAACAAACTACAGTTAGTAATGGCTACAGCATGTAAACTACAAATACACTATTACCAATGATATTAAAAAAAAAAAAAAAAAAAAAAAATTGACATGAATTTGAGGCTGAAAAACAATGGAATGCAATTAATTACCTGTTCTTCTTAATGTCCACCTCCTTTGATATCTATTTAGGCATACATGTTTCACATACAGTTCATACTGAGCTGTTGTCATTTATGGCTAAAGTTTTGCCTTAAAGTCAGGGGCATGAGCTGCAGTACAACATAATTTGTATCCAGCCATGGTAGTAAAGAGGATCTGACCCATACAGCATTTTTATTTTTTATTTTTCTGGTCAATTGATGTTCCACCTTTTTTTTTTTTTTTTTTTTTTTTTTTTTTTAAACGGTCACAGGCTTTGGTTGAACCAAGTAATGCGTGAGGAGCTTTGAGATTTAGATTTTAGCTGCTTCTTCTTTGAGAGAAACCAGCTGATGTGGTCCAGGCACCTACTGGTCCCCTGGGTGGCTCCTTTTGGAGGTGTTCGTGACATGACAAACTGTTAGGACTGTTCTGGCTCAGAGCTTGCTGTAGGGATTACACTTCCATCTGGTCTCAGAAAACTCAAGGAATCCCCAAAATAACTACTGGACCACTGTTTAAATTACTGTGACCCTGACCAGGATAAGTGTCACATTATGGGAAAACATACTGTTCTTCCAGGTAAATTATTTTCTCAGGTTACAGACAGTAGCAAGGTTGTCAAGAATGTTGAGTGTTTGATTTTTTTTTTTTAATTTTTTTTTTATATCTCACTGTTCAGTGTAGTAAACCATCCACTGCTCCTGTAAAACCTGAAACTAACTGACTCGATTTTTCTGGCAGTCTAGACAGTCCATACAGTATTATGCTGTCATCTTCCTATTCTTAGGCCTGCAGCAGTTCATTCAGTAACTGCTTTTCACCATGAGGCTTAAAGACTGAAACAAGTCCAGTTGCCTTTGATTTTAGTATGTTAGAGTTGCCAGACTTACCTGGTACTGTGCATTCTGTATGCACATGTTATTAAACAGCCATGTGTGCATGTCTGTGTTGGCTACTGAGCACAAAACTTAGCAATGTAAATGGAGCTCAGGTTTATTAGAATTGTTCAGTTTAAAAATTAAACTTTAAATTATACATAATTGTGTCATTTGATATTGAAGCAATTGATAATGTGCGGAGACATTGCATTATTGTGAAATAAGCAGATCATACAGTATATACGCACAAATGGCATGCATGTATTGATGTCATCGTTGTGTTGTACATAGTGAAATCAAATGAGCACAGGGAGCCCTTTTAAGAAAGTGAGACCAACATATATTTCTTTGCCCACCTCCAATTCACCTTTTGCAACCAAGCTTTGCTACATTTTATTCAATACAACATTTAGTACTGAATAAAATGTAGCAATTTTAAATCCTTTTGGTACTCCCTAAGTGTCAAAGGATATATGTCAGGCTGAGCTTTTTTTTTTCCATTATGTATTAGTGCAGCTACACAAAATCAGTATCTTGGGTTTGTGTGTTTCATTCAATGTAAGCTTTATAAAGCCTCAAAATAGTGCTGGAACAAGCTGATGTGGGAAAACTTTAATACAGTACTTCACAATGTTTTTGTACATGTAAATAAAGTTTAAAGGTAAAATCAAGGGTTTGAGAGGTTTAAAATATAGAAAATACATAAACTTTTCAGCTTCATTATATGTTTTTTTTCTCAAAAGGGTGAGATTATACATGCAGTATTAAGTATGGTGAACATAAAAAAAACTAGTCATTTAGTACAGCGTGCACACACACACACACACGCACACACTTGTTTCACTTACTTTAT
Organism: Lucifuga dentata; assembly: GCA_014773175.1. Lineage (NCBI taxonomy): Eukaryota > Metazoa > Chordata > Actinopteri > Ophidiiformes > Bythitidae > Lucifuga > Lucifuga dentata. Next base: position 29,409 of record VXCM01005067.1, read on the forward strand.
CTCCATCTTTTACTGTAAGTCTGTGGACAGGATGCTGTTCAAACTTTGTGTTACTGTAGTTGCTTACAGCCCACATAATAAAACAGCTGCCTACATGATGTAAATTACAGTTCATTACCATGGCTGTAGTCAAAAGTCTGTTAAAATGCTTTTAGCAACAAACATCCACCCACTACAGATAAAGTATCAGCAAGGTTAGAATCTGTGGAATACCATTCACAGCATGTTTCTCACATCTTAACAACCTGTCAGTTCTTCTGACTAGAACTTGACAATACGTCTAAAAGCTGAAGACATCTGACAGCCCGTTTACCATCTGTGAACCAAAAAAATGTGTTTATTTAGACTATTACTATGATTGTTTTGGTAAAAAACAAGAGAACTCAGAATACATAAATTTAGCCTCAATTTGATATTTAAAGGACCATATCATCATTTTGCATGTCTGAGCCTAATATATTCAGTTTCCATACATGTAACGTTACTGACAGTCATTTCCCAAAACATACTACTGGAATGGTGGATTAAATTTTTTTTTTCCAGACCGCCATTGGTTTCAGTTCATTCTGGTACGCTATTAAAATCAACTTGTTGATACTTGAAATGTTCTTTGGATAGGTAATCCATCATCATGAACAAGATGTGTATTCAGGTTTTTTTTTTTTTTAAGTTTTGTAATTTTAGCATTTAAGCGCAATAAAAACCACCGAGTGTATGTCTCCACTGGGGAATATAGTCCCAAAAGAAGACCTGCGTTTATCAAAAAATTTAAACGACTGTGACTTCATAATGCTACGTAACTATTAGAGGTGAAACATTGATTTTTAAGGTGGGTGTATTGCTTGAATATTTGATTTTGAATGATTAAGAGATTTTGCAAAATATCAGGAAAGCTGAAATACGGTTTTATCCTTTGGGAAATGATTGTCAGTAACCTTATGTGTATAAAAATTGAATATATTAGGCTCAAACATGCAAAATGGTGGTATGATCCTTTAATGTCTATTTCACCATCAGCTGTTAGGAGAGTTCTTCTTCTTTTCTGACATGGTGTGCTGACATTCCTCATGTTAATGTGTGATATTAGGCTAATGGGTTTGGTAGATACAAACATCTGGTTATTCCTTGCTGGGCTGATAATTCGCCAATAGCATGCAGATATTTGCGACCACAATCTCCCTCTACCCTCCCCATCGCTGCTGCTAGAGGCTCTCAAGGGAGAGTTGACTTCCAGCCGAATCAAAGCCCTCTCACCACAGGGATTTTCATGTTCTCTATCTCTCATTCTACTCATCCCCTCCATCATCAGCTCTGCCTCTTCCATCCAACATTACCAATTCTGGGAGCTGTAGAGATGGGAATAGTTACCCACTGAGGTGCTGACATCACTACTGCAGATGGCAGAATGTGGATTTGTGAGCTATACTAATAAGAGCAGGTGTTCCACCACAAGAGACAGTGCATGTTAAATGGATTTGCAAATGAAAGGCAAACCCATTTAAGAGTAAAGTGCATGGAAGGTACAGCAAGTCTAGCAGATGGGATGCTATTAATATTTATATCCTTATCCATTTCAGAAAGTACTTTCCAAACATCTTCACCCTCCTGCTTATTGACTAATTGTTCACCAAATAGAGTGGAGAGGACAACTAGAGCACAAACTATGACAAATGGGTTCTCCCCAGACTCAACACACTTGATCCACATAATGAAGGTCAACATCTCAATTGATCAGTTATTCTATAAGTAGAATTAATAGTAAAATGCTCTTCATTTATATTGCGCCATTCTTAAGGTCCCAGTATACTTCAGAACTTTCAGGGCAATAACAATTGCAAAGCTCAAGATGCTGTAATTCAGACTCTTTGGGCGTTCTTTGTACAGGTGAAATTTTGTCTTTTCTACTCCTGAAAGCTCCCTCGGCTGTAATGGGTCCAAATATCACATGACTGGTAGCGCCATCGTGATTGGCCATCGGGTGGGGCTTGACTTTTGCTGCAGTTCATTCATTACTTCATCTGCTGTTGGAGCAACAGGTGTAAACTCCATATTTGTCAAATAAATAGAGAAAATTCTCCTTCCTACCCTGATTTAGAAGATAAACATACATTTCCTTTTCTGTCTTCTTTGCCTTCTTTTTTATCATAAAATAAACTGTAGCCACTGCCAACTCCTCTCTCATTTGATTGTAAGCCTCTTCAACTGCCACCTCTGGTAACAGATGATTGTCATGGAGTGGCAGAAAAGACAATTTGAGCTCTTAAGGACTCTACTGAGCGCAGTATTCATCAGTTATGCCATTTAATCTTACTTCTTTTGAAGTACACGGGGGCCTTTAAAGCTAATAAAACATATTTTATGTTCTACTTTTGGAGATCTTACAGTTGGTCAGTTCAGCTATTTAACAAAGTCAAAATCAAAATTCCAGGTGATCGGCTGTGGAACTCCCTGCCAATATATTTCACTTAAACTATAATCAAATACAACCGGCATAACTAAAGAAGGTGACTGAACTTTCAGTATTACAAAGTTGTTTTATTTCTTTTTTCTTTTTTTTTTTTTNTTTTTTTTTTTTTGTTTTTGTTTTATTTTTATTTATTTTTTCCTATCTTTCTGAAAAGCTGAAACATATATTAGGGTATCTTGACCATATTATTAGCTAAATTGGTATTTTATAATGTGCTAGTATTCTATTGTGGCTATTTTTATATTGTACGCATTTTGTATTGTTGTGCTACTCTCCAGACTTGGCTTTTCAGCTACTATAAATTTACACACAAATATGACAGTGACCACAACTACTAATTAGCATGGAGCTGGTGGTCCAACACAAACAGAGGGGCCTCCTGACTTATTAACTAAGATGACCAACAGTTCAAGCTCATCATCCTGCTGATTCCCATGGCTGCCATATTTGGGAGTTGTTTATCACACCATCTGGTCTGATTATTTTTGGTTTCGCAGCAGCATTTTGTAAGCATCTCTATAGATTTCCAGCAATTTCACCATAGTCACCACGAACAAGTGTTTGTTTGGTAAATGAGTGTGAACCGATATCCGGGTGAATTCTTCACTTGGCTGTAAAATGCACTCCCAACAATGTGTCCCTTGATGCATCGTTTACACATGACATGAACACAGTAATGGCCTGGGAGGGACATTTAGAGTTGCTGTCACATTAGATTGTTTATGTTCAGTAATGCTAGTTCAAAATGGGAGTGAGTATACTGCTTTATGTCTTCTCAGATACTATATTTACATTTACAGCTTTTACACAGTGAACCCAACTTCAGATAAGTGGGTGACAAATCCATCACGCCTTCATGAGTTAACATATTACCATGGTTGACAGATACACGGCAAATTAGCAGGACTCTTCCGGGTTGTGATTTGTTCCATGAATGTGTTAGGGAATATGAGATATAAGCTAAAGAGATAGGTTTGCTTTTGCAGTTTTCTTTATCTGTGCATGACGTGGGTTATGGCCAACAGTGGCCTGTTTTACATTGTTAAAGTTGAGACAACAGTTTCTAATGCCTGTCTTCTCTCACTAACAAGATGCTAAAATACTAATACTAGAGGGGAAAAACAGGAATATTAATTAATTTAGCACAAACATACAGTCCACAGTGTGGAAAAATTCATAGGTAAAGAATGGAAATTTGCATTTTCTTTATGCCATAATACAGCCAGAAAATGTTGTGAAATTCTTAGATACTAATCACTTGTGCTGTCCATATGCAGAAAAATGTATCTATTCAGATATTCATGTTCACTCCATAAAATACTTAATTAAAAATGTAGCACTCTTGTTTCGATAGTTGGTATACTATCGCAACATGAAAAACCAACACAAATTTTGTTTTAGGGTAGACATCTGCCTTCATTTGCATCAAAATTAGCCTATAAATTGATTCTTAATTCCTGTTTTGGCTTTCCAGAGGTTTAGTGTTTGTTCTGAATAATATGATGAAGAATGAGTAATAATCAGAGGTCTGTCTGTGAAAAGGACTCGTGTAATGTTCTGAAGTGAAATGAAATGGGTTTGCATTTTGAAAAGTCTGGTTGGCTGCTTCATTATTCACTTTATCACTATAATAAATAAAGCACTCATTGCTACTTCTGTATAGTAGTAATGAATATTTTCTTCCTCATTAAAGCATTTTAGGAGGAATTTAAAATTAAGAATACCCTATTAAGATCTAATAAAAAGAAGCAAAATTGTAAAATGTGTAAGAAGATATAAAATGTTAGACAACTATAAAGTATCTGCTGGGGTTATGATCTGCTCATGTCTTGTTTTAATTTACACAGGGATGAATGTAAAGAAATATCAAAATGCAGATGAGGATAACTAAAATGACATAGTTTGACAAAGGCCCTGCTGATCTGCAGTCACAGAACGCATTGAGCCCAGAACACAAGCAACAGATTGATCAAAACAACAGCAAGAAGCAGATAATTGGCTTCTCTTCTGAAGAATCCCTTAACGACAGCCTGGCCAGCTTATCTCTGCCTTTATTCCCAACAGACTTCTCTGGGACATGTTGCAAGTAAGAAAGAGTTTTCATTTATCTATTTAAAAGTCCACTGAGGCAGAGCAGTCACCATACTGGGCAATGACCTTAACCTTAACATTAACCTAAAAAAATCCTTGAAAACATTTGGATTTCTCAATACCATTCATACACCTCAAGGGTTGAAAGACCACTCACACCTCAAAACCCTGAGTCGAACCATAACCTCAGGATACTGGATGGAGTACCCAGACCAGGACCCCCATTGTAACCTTGACCACACTCCTCCTCCTTCCACTCCTTCCCCACAAAGTGGCATTTACAATTTGGAGACCCATTTAAACATATGGCCCTTCAACTCAACACCACTGATAATGGTATGTAGGGCTAACCCTAAACCCCAAATCCCCAGTCTAACCCTAATCCAATGATTTTCAACTGGTGTACCTTTAGAGCTGCCATGGTGATACTGCTAGTAGTAGTTTTATCTCTTTGAGAGAAATAAAGGGATAAAATAAGTAAAAAAAAAAAAANTAAAAAAAAAAAAAGAAAAAAAAATAATAATACCATTGAATACAATATGAGAGTAACTGCTAATCGATGCTTGGCTTTCCAGTGGTGGAGTGCTGTAAAATCTCTTACAGTCTCTTACTTACTCTCTTACGATCTCTTACTTGTCCAGTGATCTTAGAGCCTTGTGTTCATTGGACAACTGCTGCAAGAGTGGAAAGTCTCTGTTGCAGCATGCTGGACCACATGTATGACAATGTATGAGCAGGTACGAGTTGTAGTGCGATGCTCAGAGATCAAAGTAAGGCACTTTCAGTTGCAATGGATTTCTCAAGTTAAACAAGGTGAAACATAGCAAAGGCTGCTTATCTGCATCACTAAAATACCAACCTGGCATGAAAGTACCATTGTAATGGAATAAAGCCGTATCATCTGCTGTGCTCTGAACAAAAATAAAGCACAATGTGAGCATCAAAATAACACATGAAACAATGACAATAAAGGCAGCAAAAGTGAATAGCAACCAATTGTGTACCTTTATAAATGCTTACAGACAATATAATACAGGCACCCCCCCCCCNAAAAAAAAAAAAAAGAGCTTTCTGAACCAGACTACAAGTTGGATCACCATCATATTTATTGGTGACATTGACAATTGCATATTTTTCTGAAACTGCTGCAGAATATTATAACAATAAAAACATCAAAGGGCTATTACTTAGCTTAGTGTGTCTTTGCAAAATGAGAACACGGGCCAGAGCACTGCCCTGTGAAAGTGACTTGGCTTGTTACTTGCACGAAGCAATTCCTAATGCTCCGTGCTCCTGCAGGTACCTGTCTCCTCTGCATTCTCATGCACAATAAATCTCTATCCCATCTTTCATTCCCTCATCTAAATAGGAGGCTTGCCCTCATGACACAGACAACAGCATGGAGACAGGCTGAGCTGACAGGCCTTGGCAGTAGACACCTTGGACCCATCTCATATCTATATGAACCATGATCCTGTCAACCTTATTAAGTCTCCCGGGTCAGGATATACCCAGAAATTGGCACTCACCTCTGTGAGCCTGTAGTGCTCGTGCAGAGAATACAAGTCAGATTTGGTGACAGCGTACATGGAGAGAAGAACAAATACTTAAAGCTGAAGTAGACAAAAAAAAAAAAAAAAAAANAAAAAAAAAAAAAAAAAATCCCGTAGTAATGAATCTCATGGCAAGAATAATGATAACGCTGATGATAATGATGATCAATCTGTCACAGCTGTGATCAGAGGACTTTCTATGGCAATCATGAAATGTCCATGCTTAGTGCCGTGATCTGACACAGTCCATGGGTGCATAGTATTATAATATAATTCTAAAGTTGTATGCAGCAGACTGTTAGCCATGCTGTACACTTATCAAATAACTCAACCTAAGCGTTGCACTATTAAGAAAGCACTGTTGCTAATTAGATGAGGACATAAACTCTTTAGATGAGTCGATAAGAGAGAGCTGCCTAATGTGATCCCCAGCAGATTGAAAAGCATTTAAGGCAAAGTACCAGTGACTGCTCAAATGAGATTGTGGCCGCTGCTTTGGCTCCATCAGCATGTAGCGTAACTTCCCTCCTCCCAGCAATGGGCTGACCCAGGGAAAAAAGTATGGAGCAATTCCTAATGCTCTGTGCTCCGTCCTAATACACACACAAGGGTTGCAATAACTAGGCAGGCATAATTCACTGTGTAAGTTATAACAAACAAACAAAAAAAAAAAGCAACAGCAGTTTGAACTCATAAGAAGATCTTACTGTAGCTATGCTCTATCAGCATCTCCTCAAAACTTTCAGCCATTTTTCTGGATGCCACTGTCACTAAACTGATGATGTGACAAAATTTGTCATTACTGCCCCCATAATTTTTGCTGAGTGTCAGCCCTGCGATAGACTGGTGATCTGTCCAGGGTGTACCCCACCTCTCACCCTGTGACTGCTGGGATAGGCTCCAGCCCCCCTGTGACCCTCAACAGGACAAACAGGTTTAGGAAATGGATGGATGGATGGATGGATGTGTAGCACTAACATCAGAGAACTCTGCTTATTAGTGTATTACTAACCTTCCACGTACATAAAATGTCAGCAACTGTTCACAATATGAATTGGACATAGGCAAATTTAGGAGCTGAAAGCTTTTTTTTTTTTTTTTTTTTNTTTTTTTTTTTTTTTTTTTAGGTCAATGACAAAAAGGAATAAACTGAAAAGTTCCCAACACTGCATGTTAGGTATTACCAACTGGATAAAGCATCTGTTGAAAAATAAGGGACCTCAACTGTGTTAAATGTTATATATCTTATCTACAGTGTTGCCTAAATTGGAATATGAATCTTAGACCATTTTAATCTGTTTAATCTCATTCTTAGCTCATAAATGAGCACTGAAAGCATTTTGATTATCAAACAGCACGGATGGCGAAGTGTTGTGGGGAAGCTGACTGGTTCTGATAAAATTGAATGGCAGCTCAGGAAAATACAGACATTTTCTTTTCATGCGGTGCCAGAGATAAGTTTGAGATGTATTAGATAGAATGTGGAGCATTAGAAATCAAAGCATCTCTCACATTCTCTATTTCACAGTAATGACAATTTTAGAATACTTCATAAAATACGGAGTGGAAGGGCAGAGAGCAAAGTGAGAGTAGGACGTTTTAAAGACCAAGATTTTATTCGTGAGGCAGCTTCATGATGAGCACTTGTACTGCACAAGGATTTTTCAAAGTGTAACATGGTGGCTGTATAAGAGTAACTTTTCAGATCCTTTTTTTTTTTTTTTTTTTTTTTTT
>VXCM01005068.1:0-22824 GCA_014773175.1 Lucifuga dentata
TCCTATCCTCACCTATGGTCATGAGCTCTGGGTAGTGACCGAAAGGACAAGATTGCGGATACAAGCGGTGGAAATGAGGTTCCTCCGTAGGGTGTCTGGGCTCACTCTAAGGGACAGGGTGAGAAGCTCGGACATCTGGGAGGGACTTGGAGTAGAGCCACTGCTCCTCCACATTGAAAGGAGTCAGTTGAGGTGGTTCGGGCACCTAATAAGGATGCCCCCTGGTCGACTCCCTAGGGAGGTCTTCCAGGCATGTCCAACTGGGAAGAGGCCCCGGGGAAGACCCAGGACACACTGCATCTCTTGGCTGGCCTGGGAACGCCTCAGAGTACCCCAGAAGGAGTTAGAGGGCCTGGCCGGGGACAAGGAAGTGTGGGCCAGTCTGCTTAGTCTGCTGCCACCGCGACCCGGACCTGGATGAGCGGAGGATAATGGATGGATGGATGGACTTCATAAGGCTGCATAACTGTTAGCAGGAGAAACATGGATTTTTAAGGTGGGTGTATCACTTGAATATTTGATTTTGAAAGATTAAGAGGTTTTGCAAAATATCAGGAAAGCTGAAATACAGTTTTATCCTTTGTGAAATGATTGTCAGTGATGTAACATGTATGAAAATTGAATATATTAGGCTCAAACATGCAAAATGAGTGGTATGATCGTTTAACAGTTCCTAGACTAGATTTAGCAGTTTTGGCAGCTGATAATTCCATAGTTAATTATTCAACAAATTATTGGAGTAGACCATTCTTTCATTTGCATCTGCCACTAAAGCTGCATTAACTGATATATTGAGTGTCAGTCACAGTGACTCGTGGATGTATCAAACAATATTTGAGGGATTCAAACTTTCTTTGCAGACACTGAAAAAGTTTCTCCTTTTCCTCCATAGAGGTGACCATAATGCAAATATTGACTCTCCGGACACCTGAATGGCACAAAAATAATATGGTCATATTTTTAAATACACTATATTGGACTTTATTTTATTTTATTTTATTTTTTTTTATTTTTTTATTTATTTTTTTTTTTGAGTGTGTGTAATGATCACATGATCAGTTTTATCCAACTGTATGGAAAATAGCCTTTCTGGGTCCCAGAGTGTCACTTAACCTGCAGCTGTGGACCAAAATCACAACACAACATAGCCCAGCACTGGCAACAAGAAAATAATGCTGCTTCATTTAAAACTGGGCCACTGCTGTGAGATGTCTGCCCTGCATGAAGGAGCTGCAAGCAGAAGTAAAAAAAAATAATTGGTGTAGAAACCAAAAAACCTCATGCTGAGGAGGCCAAACAGAACCAGACTGGACTTGCATGAAACAGGTGGTGAGGAACAAGAATTCCACTGGACGTCTGTGTTCAGAGAAATAGACGATGCTGTATCTAGACAAGCATAACATAAGGAACCTGAGACATACTTATGAGTTTCGTAGTGTAGTAGTCTTGTCTTCACTGGATTTTTCCAGTTATATTGCCCAAATACTATTAAAGGACCATACTGGTGATTTTGCATGTTTAAAGGACTATACCAGCCATTTTGCATGTTTGAGCCTAATATATTCAATTTTCATACACATAACGTTACTGACAATCATTTCCCAAAGGATAAAACCATATTTCAACTTTCCTGATATTTTGCAAAATCCCTTAATCTTTCAAAATCAAATATTCAAGCAATACACCCACCTTAAAAATCGATGTTTCACCTGCTAATAGTTACACAGACTTATGAAGTTGTGGTCGTTTAAATTTTTTGATAAACAAAGATCTTCTTTTGGAACTATATTCCCCGGTGGAGGCATACATTCACTCCACGCTTTTTATTGTGCTTAAATGCTAAAATTACAAAACTGTGAAAAAAATAAACCTGCATACACGTCTTGTTGGTGATGATGGATTACTTATCTCAAGAACATTTCAAGTATCAACAAGTTGATTTTAATAGCGTACCAGAATGAACTGAAACCAGTGGTGGTCTGGAAGGTAGGAAAAACAATTTTAATTTGCTGTTCCAGTAGTATGCTTTGGGAAATGATTGTCAGTAATGTTACGGATACGAAAATTGAATATATTAGGCTCAAACATGCAAAATAGGTGGTATGTTCCTTTAAGCCCAATAAATACTACCTGTATACATATTACATTAATGAAGCCATAAACATAAAACCATATTTTAATTTTTCTGCTATTTTGCCAAATCCCTTAATCTTTTAAATCAAATGTTAAGGTCTATATTTATTAAAGGTCACCTACCTTAAACTTCAATAGTTCATCTGTTAACACGTATCTCCAAATGTAGAAGGAACGGTTGTTTTTAATTTCTTGATAAAAGCCGTCTTCTCCTGGACTATATTCCCTGGTGGAGACATACATTTTCTTCCACGCAGCTCCATTTTGGAGCAGTTACATACAGTAAAGTTGCTTCAACAAAAAGATATTATGTTTGCTGCAATAGATCGGTTTATATCAAGCATGTTGTATGTCTCTACAAGTAGATTTTAATAGCTTTGATTTACTGCTCCTGTACTATGTTTGGGCAAATGGCTGTCAGTAACATAACATGTCTGTGGGTTGTATATATTGGGCTCAGTCATGCATATCAATCATGTTTTTTTTCTCCAGACTACAGAAATAAAATGTTATTCACTGAATGTTTAAACCAGGCAAGAGTTTGAATTTGAAAAGCAAACTCAGAAAATAGGATGATCTGAGACTTTTGTGTTAGTACATTTAACTTAATAGAGTAATAAAGAAACAAAGAGCAGGCAGCAGAGACATTTTAACGTGAGTCTACCTCAGGAAGAGATGAAGCTATCATATCTCAAAACGCCCTGCAAGTGCTTCAGTGACACTAACGATGTCGGGGATTTTCATTTGTCTGTCATTGCGTAACTTGGCAGCAGCAGACCTTTATGTGGCTGAATGAAAATAAACTATTATCTTGACTTCTTTTAAAAAAAACATCTTATGTGTTTATTTGGCTGCAAGGAAACTTAAACAGCTTTTCATCGTTTGTCACTGAACAAACGTGCAGAAAACCATGGAGCTTGGCAGATGACATTACAAAAAAAGAATAACATGTGGCCATGACTTACTAATGCTAAGGAGATAACTGAAGTATGGCCATGAGATACTTAAAGGACCATTTTGTATGTTTGAGCCTAATATATTCAATTTTTATACATATTACATTCCTGACAATCATTTCTCAAAGGATAAAACCGTACTTCAGCTTTCCTGATATTTTGTAAAATCTCTTCATCTTTCAAAATCAAATATTCAAGTGATACACCCACCTTAAAAATCAATGCTTCTCCTGCTAATAGTTATGCAGCCTTATGAAGTCACAGTCCTTTAAATTTTTTCATAAACGCAGGTCTTCTTTTGGGACTATATTCCCTGGTGGAGACAAACATTCACTCCACACTTTTTATTGCACTTAAATGCTAAAGTTACAAAACTTTGAAAAAAAAACCCTGAATAGACTTGTTCACGATGGTGGATTACCTATCCAAGAACATTTCAAGTATCAACAAGTTGATTTTAATAGCGTACCAGAATGAACTGAAACCAATGGCGGTCTAGAAGGTAGGAAAAACATTTTTAATTCATCATTCCAGTACTATGCTTTGGGAAATGATTGTCAGTTAGGTGTGAAATATTACGTGTGAAAATTGAATATATTAGACTACAACATGCAAAATGGGTGGTATGGTCCTTTAAAGTGTGGCCATGATTTATTACTATGTGGGAGCAACTTAATCATAAAGAACCTCTTACTTATAAATGTTTGCATTTAATCCATAATCGATTTGTAGGTGTGGCTAGCTATCCTGTAGTTGCATCACGTTTATACTTAAGCTGTTCACAAGCAATAAAAACATGGCCACAACTTATTAGCATCTTGTTATAAGTTATAAGCATCTTGTTCCCACATATTAATAAGTCATGGTGATGGGACATTATCTCATTGCACACATTAGTATTTCGTGACCATGTTATTTTTATTTATTTTTTTTTTCATGTGTCACTGCCCAGGCTCAGTAGAAAACAGCTCTATAGAGAAAATCTATATATAGTTGATAGTTAAAGTCAGAGGATTCTAGCTCAAAATATGTTTGGGAGGTGTGGAGAAGTATAGAATAAATTGACATACATTCCTCCTTATTGTTAAATTCTATTTCTTTTTAATCTGTCAGTTTGGGAATGTTTGAATATGTTAGACGAGTTTTATGCTTTCTGTTTACGATGTACACGCGTACAGATTTCAAGCATTTGCTGCATGCATCCTCAAGAATTAACACTACACATTCACAAGATGCAAGAATTGAAAAAAAAAATTGCAGGTGCAGCAATGTAAATTTTTATTAGAACCAGAAAAAAAAGCAAAGCTTCTTGTTTGTCACCATCTTTCTTACAAAGTTGAGTGAAGGTTTACTAGTGTAGACAAGGGATGATTTAGATTTTGCCCCATATTGCCCCCTAGTGGATGCTGTATTTAAATCTCCAGCTTGACATAACCTATGCACATGCGTAATGGTGGGTGGACGCATATTCATAGTTAACATTAACATCAAGGTATACGTGAGGTGGAGACGGAGATCAAACAGCCAGAGACAGCTGCATGCTTAATCTCCCACCACAGGGGCAAAGAAGTCACATTGGTGGACTTTTAATCACATCACGTCCCACTTTGTACTTCAAATACACCCACGCACGTGCATATGCACATGCTCATATACACACCCAGAGAAAATATTAAACAGTTACAGTACATAGCCTTTAGCATGTACAGTCAGAGTTGTGAAATTACATATTTCTTGCAGAATCCTTGAGTGCTGTAGCTTAATTTCTCAGTCAAATAATATAGTTCAAGTAATAACCCCCCCCCCCANAAAAAAAAAAAACAGCCAAAACTTCTCACTTCTGCGTAAAATATTGTATGGATTTTTGTTATTAGTTTTTATGTTCTTGGGCTTTTATAATTTAATTTTCTTCTTAAGATCCAACCATTATATATATGTGTGTGTGTGTATATATATATAACAATGTATATTTTTTTAATTAAAATTACTTTCAATATACTATAATAAGAAATCAAATTATCAACCAGCAGATTGTTGTTGTTTGTGGGTTTGTCAAACGGGGTAAGATGCCTAAAATCAGGAAATAATTTAGCTTCATACTGTATAATATATAGCATCTAAATATATTGTGTGGGTGAATAGATGGATGGATAGTAAATTCATTGAAACATCGCTTTCTATATATTGGTTGAAAAGTAAACACTGTATTAAGAAACATAAGACATAATAGTTTATCAAGAACACATTTCCTTTTCTGTTCATTTCCATTTATTTGCACATTAATCTTTTCCATGGAGATAAAAAAAATGTGATATCTCAAATGGAAACACAGGCTACATTTCATTAAAATGAACACTAGGAAGGCCAACTCAATGGACAAAAAGTTGCTGAATGCACATCTGAAAACAGTTTGATTTTTTGCCATTTAATGAGAGAAAATCACATTTTCTTTTTCCTTTTACATCTCTCTCTCTCTCTCTCTCTCTCTCTCTCTCTCNTCTCTCTCTCTCTCTCTTTTAATAACAGTAGGACCCAAAAGTTGTCATTGCAGAGCTCTGAAAAATATTTTCACTTCAGGTGATAAGGTGATGTGGTGAAAGGACGTGCAACATTTTGCATCGCTGTAAATCAGTGTGTAAATAAATGTGCATGAATTTTCAACAGCAGCACATCAGCATTAGATTCTATGTTATCCTGTACGTTTTCAGTGGAAAGCAGCACAATAATTCAATCAATTTTTGTTTCTGTTTGTACATTTTGAGTTTTGAACAGCAGAGTTAGGACATCATCTGAAACCTGCAGGAAATCGATATGCAGTTTCGTCTCGCAATGAGCAGATTAATTTTCAATCCAGCAACTTCAACAAATAAACAAATTCAGCAAAGAACAATCAGTCAGAGTCATTCCCTTTCTCTCTGCAGGCATATCAACCACCCAGCTGAATATATGTTCTTTTGTGCATCTTTATTAACTTAATATTCATGTTGACATGTGATTACTTATGTTTTCAATTCTGTGGTAAAGCTCTGACAGAAACATATTAAAGAGAGACGAGGTTTGGTGTATGTTGGAGGGCAAACAGGGACAGGTGGGATTTTAATGGACATTGAACATTGAACTTCGTCTGGTCACGTGATCCCAGTTAGAGATAGCCTCCCAGCTCCACCCAGCTAAGGACCTGAAACACACACACACACACACACACACACACAGGTCCAAGGCTAGGGCCATCACAACACATGGACTATGATAGTTTAGCCTGTAGTTTGTTGTATATGATTATTGCCTCATTCATACAGGTTTCACACATTTATGTCAATGTTATACTGTATTTCATTTGTACATCCTAGGCTGGATTTACACTACAAGTCTTGATGCTCAATTCCAATCTTTAGCATATATCTGATGTTTTGTTCAGCGTATTTACATCTTCTTGTTTAAGCGGCTCATATCTGATACCTGTATTTACACGGCTTTGACCTGTAGCAGCCCAGATGCAGCTGTGCATGCGCACATTTCTGAGACTGATATAAACAAAACGCTTCAATGGATGAAGATGAGAGAACTATTTAAAAATATGATCAGTGGGTTAAAACTTTCACATGCAGAGAGAAACATCTGATATGTTGTTTGAGCATTTCTCTCTCCCATCGGGACACGTATTTTCATCAGGCGATCACGGAGGAGAACTGGGACATCTGCTGCTGTAACAGGAGACTGTTATCACACACAAACACATCTATTTGACATAAACACAAATCAGCATGTCTGATATATAGAGCATGTCCTCCATTTTTGTTTACAGAGAGTGGTCATCATATTGACTGCTTACATCATTCATATGTGGACAAGATGGAACGTTACCTTGGAGTCGGAATGGGCAGGAAATTCCGATCTGTGTATATAGACAGCAGTCATATTGGTGGATATCCGATACATATCCAATTTATTTCCACATATGCAAGTGGCCCAAAACAGATCTGAGAATATCCGATTCTATCTGGCTTTTTACCATTTACATCTTCAGGAAGTGTGTCTGATACATGTCACATGTGAGCAAAAGATTGGAATCAGGTCACATGTGCATGGTGTAAATCCAGCCTAAGTTTTATAGCCCATGTATATATTGTAAACAGTTTATTTAAAAAAAAAAACATACTGTGCAGTATATGTGATACTAAGCAAGTTGTGACTGTTCAATGACTATATTCATTCTCTAACAGACAGAACTTTGCACTTAAACTGAGTTCCTGTATAATTTCTTAATTTCTTGGTTCAGATATTTTTGGATGATGCTGAGTCACTTACCGGTTATGATCTAAATACTTGACATTAGCTCTGGCTCTGAGTTCTGTGGCTGGAGATTTCTCAGCCAGTCAATGATGAATGAGACAAAAACTGACTCCGGCAAAAGAGGGCAACTAATAAAACATTTAAGGTGACTACACTGGAAGAACAAAAAAAAAAAAAAAAAAAAANAAAAAAAAAAAAAAAAAAAGAATGGAGAGTAAAATGTCTAATAGAAAATAAACTTTAAATAGTGGTGTGATATGGCAAAGGCTGCAGTAACATGGAAGAGGAAATGTGGGGTGTGGTCTGAAAGTTCAATAAAAAATTAGAAAGACAAAAGACATTTTAATTTGCTGTTAGGACTTTTTTTTTTTTTTTTTTTTTTTTTTTTTTTTTTGCTGTGTTGAGCGTTTGTTTCTATTAGCTGATGATAGTTGTTGCTGTTTATTTCTGGCTGAGAAAAGTCTGACAGGTCCGTGCATCCATAGCACTGCTGATAATGAATCCACCTTATAAAAACTATCCCTTTAAAGAGTTGACATTAGGAAAGAAGACTTGTATCTTGTGCTGTTTTAGACAAGTAGCCAATGCTCACACTATGGTTGCTATGCAAAGAGGTGGACTAGCAGCAAGCCACCTCATTTTCTTTGCAAATAAGTCATTTGTTGGTATGAGCAAGTACAATCCCAGGCGTATTATGCTTTTTGTTGTCCCCCTTGTTTTTATAGTGTAATATAACAGAGATTATGTGTTTAACATTCAAAGTTGCATTCAAGAATCTCAAAACTCATCCAGTAAGACATCGGTCCTGAACTGCCCTTAAAGCTTCATTTTTGATTGGCCCTTTCCTTTTGCATTAGCATGTTTGTCACCATGTAACACGGTTGAATTTACCTATACACACCTGGTTAAGGCCAGGTAATGCTTGATGCATCTGCTATGCACCACACACTACTGTACATGTTTCTTTTTGTAGTACTGCTGCAAAACATGAGATTGTAGCCAGGAGAAATGCATCTAATAAGACAAATGAAAAGGTCCTGTACTGCCATGTACTGCTTTGTTTTTGACTGGCCTTTTAACTTTGTGGTAACATGTTAATGTCAACATGTAATACACATCCACAAAGTGCAAAGCAAGCGAGCAAGTGTTTGGCTAGCAGCCACGATGGCCAATCAGCATAGTATAGTTTTGGGCTTAAGAGCTAAAATGGCTTGGAAATATGGGAATCTGCATAATGTTCATTTTAAGATGTAGCCCAGATTAGCCCAAATCAAAAAAAAAAAAAAAAAAAAAACTCCTTCAAATAAGTGTCAGCCAAAATGAAATGTTTGAATCTTGAATGTCTGTGAAATGTCACAAGGACATTATCTCTCTCTCTCTCTTTCTCTCCTTCTCTCTTTCTCTCTCTCTCTCTCTCTCTCTCTCTCTCTCTCTCTCTCTCTCTCTGTCTCACATACATACACACACACACACACACACACACATACACTATGACCTTTCTTGCAATCAAAGTCAGACCTACTACTTCTCTTTATGTTACTCAAGTCCAAGTCAATGCCAGCTGATCTGGCAAAACGTGACCTAACCAAAGCCAACACTCCATCGCTGACAGACAGAAAGACCTTCATTAAACCTGCAGTGTCGGCTGAATGGAGAATCAGGCAGAAAAGAGAGACAAGAGTCAGAGTGAAGGCAGGAGAGCAAGACCGAACAAGAACTGGCATGAGCGATCACAGAAGACAGATTTGAATCTCCATTAAACAAATCCAGTTGTTACTGACAGATTAAATAGATATGGAATGACAGAGACGGTGAGGTAGAGGAGGAGAGAGAAAGGAACAGACATGGACATGGATCAGAGCAGACATTAAAGGGGAACATGGAAGCGGTATCCTGGCAACAGCAGATTTGTGTTATGGCATCATTAATTGTGAAGTTTATGTGGAAGTACCGTGTGTGTATGTTCTGTGCGCATCCATTTTCTGGTTCAAACTGTATAGTACTCCCCGTTATTGTCATGGATTCATTATTAATCGCCTCTTGAAGCTTCATGACACTTGTGTTTCCTGGCGAGTGGTGTATCTGAGCACAGTGTACTTGATGGCATCGGGGTAGCTTCCCGTGGGAATAAAAACAGGAAGTAAGCAACCAAGCATACGTTCACAACCAGTGGGCTTTATCTCAGGAAAGTGGTCTTCACTTCTACTTCAATCAGTATGTTAGTCTGCATCACCAGGCACCCCTGCTTATCCCCAAAGAGAAGAGAACGAGAGCAAGAAATGTGTGTGTTTGTGTGTGTGTGTGTGTGTGTCAGGAGAGTAATTAACTAATGAGAAGGACAGTTCTTTGTTTTGACTGACAGCTGCTAGTGGGAGGAATACTTCAGGTTAACATCAACACCAGCTTGAGCAGAGTCAACCAGAGTTAGGCACTTGAATGCACACACACACACACACACACACCCTCCTTGGATAGACACGTGCACACAAACACACATCCCACTCTCTTTGTGTTCCTGTCTCAGTGATGTGATTAGTTTATTGTCTCTATAGTTTATGCTATGAGCTCAAAGCAAAGCAGCCAGCGAAATACATATATATACAGACACACAAACACACACACACGCACACCATGAATGTTATGCCATAAAATATTTAATAAGAAGACCCCGAAGGTCCTCAGAATAGATGGATCAATAAGAAAGCCTGAACACAGAGGAATAAATAGTTCTGTTACACACAGAATCGAGATGCCAGGGGCTGTTAATTGGATACAGTGGTATTTATGCATGTTCACACACTCTCACACACACACACACCACACACACACACACACACANCACACACACACACACACACACACACACACACACACACACACACACACAGATACATATACAGTATAAGGCAAGTAAACAGTAACAGGTATGCTCCAGCCCGTATACAGCATTGTTCCTGGAGGGCAAAGATGATTTTTGACCACATCAGTTTATGAAACCTCATAAGATTCTGACATGACACGACGACGACAGCGTTCAGTCCGGCTGATCAATTCTCATTACTGATATATCGAGTTCTCTGTCTATAATTGCCAGCTGTGCTTCCAGCAATCCGTCTTCTCTCATAATGATTCTGCTTTCATGTGCAGCATTTTGAATGCCTGATAAAAATAAATAAATAAACTCAGTGTTTTCTTTGAGGAATCTGAAATGTCTGCAAAACTGGCCACAATAACAGTCTCATCTGTTTGAGTATTAGTTTGAGTTTTTGCAGGCTGATAGTTCTTGAATTGATGCTGAAGCTTGTGGAGTGAAATGGGAAAGATTTCTGTCGGAATGGGGTTTGTTTTCTCCTTGGTGCATCCTTTAGTCTCTCCTTTGCGAGGAAACAAAACTCTGACGGTTGTTTTTTTGTTTGTTTGTTTGTTTGTTTTTTATGGTGTGAACATGATCTGTCATAGTTTTGAGCCAATTCTGCTACTGATCAATAAATTTACTGTTAGCAGTACTGCAAAAGTTACACCACTACTAGTAGTACTAATAGTAGTAGCATAGTAATAGTATCAATATGTGCATTTGTATGTATGATCAGAATGGCATATGAGAATAGTTGACATGTTTTGTTTTTTTTTAATAAAATGCCATTAAGTGCCAGTATACCTGTCCAACCCAATCACAAATCCGATGTAATGGAGGGTGGTTGTGTGAAAACAACACATTATTTTTGTTGTTAATCTTTTACAATCAAGTTGATCACTCTCTGCTCCCCCTTTTCTCTCTTTATAGACAGCAACTTTGTGCTGGGAAATGCCCAGGTCCAGTCGCTCTACCCCATCGTCTACTGTTCTGATGGTTTCTGTGAGCTCACCGGCTACGCCCGCGCTGAACTAATGCAGAAGAGCTGCGCATGCCACTTCCTGTATGGCCCTGAAACGAGTGACCGTTTGACAGTGCAGATCCAAGGAGCCCTGGATGAAAGGAGGGAGTTCAAGACGGAGCTCGTCTTCTACAAGAAGGAAGGTGAGACTGCATGATGAATCTGTGTGTGTGTGTGCAAGAATGTGTCTGTGTATTGTTGGATGCGATGTCTTTACTTGAAATTTGCTCAATCCTGAATTTGTTTGGGGGCCATTTTTCATTTATAATAATTTGCTGATACAATTCAGTCAAAAATCAACTTAATCAAAATCAACACAATTCTGAAACTGCATTTATGACAACTAGAGAGCAGAGGATCTGTAAATCTTCTTAACATGTTGGCAAATACATCTTACATAAACAGAGCAACATGAGCATCCCATCGCTAGTTTCTTAATTCGCTTGTGATTTATTCCTGGTTTGGTGCAGACTCCTGAATAAATATCTGCATCTTATGAGATTTAGCATTTCATGCTGGACAAGTATAGTTTATGCGTGTGAGCTTTGGGCTGAGTGTGGTTGGTTGCTCAAAAACTTCTACAGAAGTTCAGTGAGAACTGTTTGAACTCAATGGTGTAAAGTGGAAATCAAACATAGTGAGCTGAAAGTGGCTAAAAGTTTCATAGAGTTGTGGACTTGTTTTCAAGGACCACCTTGAAATCAAGATGATACTGTACATGTCAAGGGATATAATACATTTACTCATATTAATTCTCAGTGGTCAGAAGTGCTAATGACCCTTTTTCACATTATAGCATTATATATGATTCAGTGTTAATATCAAAAATATTGCTTACAGACAGAGGAGGTGAGGGTTCAGCTTCACTGTCATATGTAAATGTTACCAAGTCTCATCCTCAGACTTGAAGATGAGACTCAAGTCAACTTGTACGGACTTGAAACAGGGTCGAGATAAGTAACCCATCACAGCAAACACAATGTCTGTTAAGTTTTTGTTTTTTTTTTCTGTTAAAATACATTTATTAACCGATCAAACACAGAACTGCATGGAAGAGAATATACCTCCACCAATATAGTTCCTGGAGAAATCGGCTTTTACCGACAAAATTTAAATGCCCGTCCCTTCCACAAAAGTGCATAAGTGGTAGAAGGTGAAACACTGAATTTTAAGGTGGGTATATCACCTGAACATTTGATTTTGAAAGATAAGATATATTGGGCTTAAACATGCAAACCTGCTGGAGAATGAATCAGTCAGTAACATATGACAAATGATTTGACAAAATCAGCTGCTCTTTGTTTTTGCATCACTTTGTCACTTTTTGTGGACTGATGTGCGGCTGACATAGCGGACTTGAACAAAGAGGTGGGAGAGGAGAGAGAGAGAGCAACAATGAAACAGTGAAAATAAGGAAACTTTGGTAAGAAAAGGGCTGTTATAGAAGAACAGAGGGAGAAAAAACCCTCTATTCATCCACAGTATGTATTAATAAATCAATGCTGAAAAGGAAGAGCTGAACAATCAAAGGCCTAATCCACAAAAATGAGAGAGGAGAGTCAGATGTAGATAAAAGACTGGAGCCGTGCACACACCTGCTGCTCTGCTATATAAAATCTGCTTCTCACCAACACACACAAACACACAAATTACAGATCAGAAGTTATTTTATACTTTATCAGCTCCCCGTAAGAGCATTTCAGTAATTCTCCGGGGTACAAGTAAAAGAATAAACACATTAATATCCAGTGTTTTTACTCATATCAGCACAGCCATTTTCTCTGATGCTTGGGGCTGAGAAACTGTGAATATTTAGTACGTGCTCATCATATATTCATATCAGCAGAATTTACTATAATATAATACATCCTCTTTTAAATTACAGCATGATATTTATACAGGAATTACCAAGTCTAAATGTAATGAAAAGTCATTATGTTTTAATGAATACTTGAATACTCGTTACTAGGGGATAGTATCATTAGATAATAACACGGACAGATATAAGGTTATAACAAAGAGGCTGTTTATTCTGCGAATGGCACCATTCTCATTCCCGCAGGCAGTGGGACAGTAATGATGGTGACATTTCTTAGTTTTTGTATCTTTGGGAAGCTTTAACTATTTCAGAGCCACACTGCACACAGGCCAAGAGAGGGAAACTGGGGGAATTTTTCCCCCAGTTTCTTCTCTCATATCTAAATGTTAGTAATCATTAATGTGGAAGCTATTCAATTATGTGGCCACACACAGGCCACAAAAGGCTAATACAATGGGAATCACATGAATATTGCTATTTCTTAATCTGAAGGCACTCTGGAGTGATATAATGGAAACATGGCCAAAATATTCTGTTGGCTACGGGGAGTTAATAATGGTGAAGAAGAAGGAGGGAGTCTGCACACTGAATTCCATACTCTATTAGAGCAATGAGAGAGAGAGAGAGAGAGAGAGAGAGAGAGAGAGAGAGAGAGAGNCTCTCTCTCTCTCTCTCTCTCTCTCTCACACACACACACACACACACACACTCTCACACACACACGTATTTATAAAAACATCTTTTTCATATTTCCATATTGCTATTTTCTGTAGTGTTTATATACATATCTAAACTACAGGCCAGAAGTTTGAGGCCACCCTCAGCTTTAGAATGAGCAGACTGTGTAGCAAGTTAATCCCAAAATGATGTGGGAGAAGGCAGACAGCAGCTATTGAATAGAATGTTAAAACACATCAGCAGGGAGTTGGAACACAGCTGGAGTGTCAGTGCACTAATACAGACTGATGCCTTCATTAAAAATCATTGCTGTAGCCAGAGTGGCTAATGTGTTCTTGTTGACAAATTCTTCTTGAAAACTAATTAGTTACATTTATTTTATATCTTTTTGTCATTTCCTGTGCAATAAATTGTAAAACAAACAGCGTACTGATGATTTTTTTTTTTTTTTTTTTTTAAATCTGGGGGTGGCCTCAAACTTCCACAATACATATAGTGACTAAAAATATTCCTAAATGTGTTGCGGGCAGCACAGTGGCTCAGTTAGCACAGTCGCCTCACAGCAAGAAGGTCCCAGGTTCAAGTCCAACCGGGTCCTTTCTGTGTGGAGTTTGCATGTTCTGCCCGTGTCTGCGTGGGTTCTCTCCAGGTGCTTTGGCTTCCTTCCACTTCCAAAGACATGCAGATTAGATGAATTGGAAAATCTAAATTGCCCGTAGGTGTGAGTGAGTTTGTCTGTCTCTGTGATAGACTGACAACCTGTCCAGGTGAACCCCGCCTCTCACCCATTGACCGCTGTGATAGGCTCCAGCCCCCATATGACCCTTAACAGGATAAATGTGTTGCTCCATACTTCCATTCATTTCATTACATAATTGAAATATTTAGGAATAAGTTTATAACAGAAAATTACATTATGCAAAATTTGAAGTCAAATTTGTAGATGTTATCTGTTTGATCAAAACTGCAATGCCTTTGAGCACTTTATAAAACTTTTTATTTGATTTTGTAAAAAGTGGCAGTGCCTTGCTTCACCTAAAGACATTGTGCCTTTAGAAATTTATTTTGTTCTCAATTTCAATTCTTATTTATTTATATTGTATGTCTTCATAGGTTTAACAGTTTAGTTTACAAAAGTATTTTTAATCATCATCCCCAGCCAAATAAATTTGTTAACATGTAAAAATAAAAAGCTTAAGCACCAACATACAGCCTTGTGGGACTCTATATTTAATATTCATGCATTCAGATTCATTGCCAGCAAACAGAACATATTGTTGTCCATATTTAAATAACTACTTAACCACTTATGAAATATCTATATTTTACCCTTTTATTTAATCTGGAAAATAACATCTCGTGGTATTAAAACATTATGAATCAATAAATAACTACTTGGTACAGGGAGTAAAAGGAAAATAATGGTTTTCTCATGCTGTATGGTGATGAAATAGATAGTAAGAGTTGTGTATATTGATGACAGTTTTCTGTCAGCAGCCTGTATTCTCATATTTCCCTGATAGTTATGTATGGAAAGGCAGAACAGAGGAGCTTCAGCCACTGCTGTTTACCATCATGTTGCAGCCAACCAGGAACAAATCCAGTCTCGATATGACAGATGTCTTTGCTGAGACAAACTGCTGCATGTTAAAATGCATTGTTTACATGCAGAGATCCCTGCATGGCATTAATCCTCAGATTTGTAGGAAACAATATATCAGTGTAACAGAAGACCAGAACAGAGCTTATTTCAGCCCAATCACGTTTTTATGAGCAGGAGCCCAGCTGCACAGCACTGATACTTAAAGGACCATACCAGCGATCCTGCATGTTTGAGCCCAATAAATACAATCCGCTTACACGTTACATTACTGACAATCATTTCCCAAAATATACTACTGAAGCAGTACATTTCAGAATTTTTTTCCCTACCTTCCAGGCTGTCATTGGCTTTAGTTCATTCCAATCAACTGAGAGAGACATGAAACATGCTTGAGAGAAGTAATAGAAGTAATCCATCAAAGCAAAGAAAATGTCGATTAGGGTTTTTGTTTTGTCAAAGTAACTTTATTTAACAGATCCAACACAGAGCTGAAGATGGTGTATGTCTCCACCAGGGAATATAGTTCCAGGAGAAGATGGCTTTTAGGAGAAATTAAAACGACTGTGCCTTCTACAATTGTGCATAAGTTAGCAGGTGAAACATTGAATTTTAAGGTGGGCGTATCACCTGAACTTTTGATTTTTTTTTTTTTTTTTTTTTTNAAATTTTAACAGGATTTAATCCTTTTTTTTACATTTTTTGAAAGGTTAGGGGATTTGAAAGAATTAACAGGAAACTGAAATAAATTGATTGTCAGTAACGTAACATGAATGTGGATTGTATATATATTAGGCTCAAACATGCACAGTCACTGGTATGGTCCTTTAACTTGTCATGAGTTTGAAGTTCCACCAGCCATCACCCCTGAGCTTCCAAACTTGACCTCCTCACCTGTTCCCAATCCCCTGATTTTCCCTCCACTTCTCAGTCACCTGACATCCACACCTGCTTCCAATCTTATCATCAGTCTCATGTTTGAGAAAAATATTTATTTCATGATAAGAATTTCTTTTTCCTTTCAATTAGTTTACTTTAATTAAAGGTTATATTTTTGTTAATATTCTGAATGAAACATCAAGAGGATGAACATAAAGACATTTTTTTTCACAGGCCATTTTGTTTTTATTTACCAAGATTGCCAATATTTATGGAGGGCACTGTATGCTGTGTATCGATTCATTCCTGCCAGCGTTCCCTCAGCATCTTGGCGTGATTCTGTTTTTTTTTTTGTTTGTTTTTTTTTTCTTGTTATTGCCTGTTATCTATCCTATTGTTTGTTTGAGTATTCTGATCTTGACTTATTCACCGGTTTTGTGAATTTTTTTTTATTTTTTGCCTCAGGCCTTTGTTGTATGCATTGCCTGATTGCCTGATTGTCTGCACTCTGTTAAAGAAGCCTGTCATCAGCCTGCTCTCCAGGCTGATTTCCTGCCCAAGACCATTGACTAGTTTTCCTGTCAGACTCTGCTGATGAATCTTGACCTCGGACTGTTCCAAGGATTTTGTAATATTCCGCCTCAGCCCTTGACAGATCGGTTTACCTGTTTTTGTGCTAACCTGTAACTGGGAATAAGTTTTTTCTGACCTTCTGTTGGTATTTTCCTCATGCAAATTTAAAGACATTAAACATGGTTTTTCACACATTCAACTGTCTGCTTGCCTGGAATCGAATTCCACCAACATAACTAATACATGTCTACTGTTATCAGAGACAAAGGGTTTCCATGACAACACAGTGACATGGAATCACAAATAAGTGTTTTCTATGTGATTGTGAAGTTGAGGCACGGACTTGTGGAGCCTGAGAATTATTCTAGTCTTCTCTCCTTTGATTCCAATATGTTCTCAGTGTAAAAGCAGTTTCTTCTGGGTTGAAGCGCAGCAATGAATGTGTCGGCTGCAGGCACAATGTTTTATCCTTTAGTTACACATGGAGTACAGAAATTCAAGGCTGTCTCAACCAGTAGAGGGCAAGTTTTTGATTTGATGAAATTTGGGGGAGAGGTAATGCTGAGAGAAAGAAGTGATTGAATTTGGGAGCTGACTCAGATTATATTCTGGATCCAAAATAAGTTTTTAGCCTATAAGATCAATGCTACTTGGCAAATTTCAGTTAAATTTAGCATGGTGGCTTTTTTTTTTTTTTTTTTNTTTTTTTTTTTTTTTCTTTTTTCTTGGTAAGTTTGTAGGCCTTGGCAGATCTATCTCTAATAACCTAACCTAACCTAATCTATCTAACCTAAACTAACCTAATCTAAAACACCAAAGTTTTCTGAGGCTGTTAAAAGTTTTTTCACATCAAAAAATTGTAAAACACAGCAGTTGGACAGCAGTAGTATTTTATGATCTGATGAGAAACAGAAAATGCAGATTTTTCTTCATTTCACCTGTCAAGGAAGTTTTACCTGTATTTATATTTATACCAAAACTGAACGGGTAGGCATGGACCAGGGAAGAACCCACTAAATTTTTGTGCTGCTCCAGGAATTTTTATGGTTATTTCTTAACATTGTGGGATACAGTATTTTTCTATATTACTGTCATATTCTTAAAGGACCATACCATCTATTTTTCATGTTTGATCCTAATATATTCAATTTTCATACACATAAAGTTACTGACAATCATTTCCAAAAGCATACTACTGGAATGGTGAATTAAAAATGTTTTTCCTACCTTCCAGACCACCATTGGTTTCAGTTCATTCTGGTACGCTATTAAAATCAACTTGTTGATACTGGAAACATTCTTGGGGTAAGTGATCAGTAATCCATCATCACCAACAAGACGTGTATTCAGGTTTTTTCAATTCATAATTTTAGCATTTAAGCACACTAAAAAGCACAGAGTGAATGTATGTCTCCACCGGGGAATATAGTCCCAAAAGGAGACTTCGTAAGGTTGACTTCATAAGGCTGTGTAACTATTAGCAGGCAAAAAAAATTGATTTTTAAGGTGGGTGTATCACTTGAATATTGAGTTTGAAAGATTAAGAGATTTTGCAAAATATCANATTTTTAAGGTGGGTGTATCACTTGAATATTGAGTTTGAAAGATTAAGAGATTTTGCAAAATATCAAGAAAGCTGAGATACAGTTTTATCCTTTGGGAAATGATTTTCAGTAACTTAACATGTATGAAAATTGAATATATTAGACTCAAACATGCAAAATGGATGGCATGGTCCTTTAAATTATGCAGTCTCTGCTTGGCTTTAGTCCATGCCAACAGTTTGTTCTGTCCCAAATTTACTTTTTGTGCTCTCGCTTCTCTCTGAACCTCATTTGAATTCCCACTGTGTTGTGTCAGGGACTCATTACCTTGTATGTAGATCAGATGAGCATCAAATCACAAAGATTTAAACATCAGCACAGCCTGGTTTCCTCAAAACTGTCACTCACTCATATATAATATACAGTGTACCATCCACTGTGGATTTAATCGACCAGTGTAGGGATGGAGACATCAAAGTATCAGATAATTAATCATTGATCCATATGTTCCACTGAAAATCAATTGCATGAGATTTACATTCATATAAATATTCCTGTAGCAGTAATGATTTAACAAACTACCAAGTTACATTCAAACTGTATTTCCAGAGAAGGAGCAGGGGATTCCGGTGAACATCCATCGAATAATCCAATTAGTGTCCAGCCAGAGCCTCCAGGTTACTGTTTTATCATTTGGCTTGGTTTGGATGATGTTTTGCCTGCTGATAGTTATGCAGCTTTATGAAGTCATGGCTGTTAAAAGTTTTCAATAAATGCAGGTCTTCTTTTGGGACTATATTCTATATTCCCGGTGGAGACATACATTCACTCCATGCTTTTTATTGTGCTTAAATGCTAAAATTATGAAACTTCGAAAAAAAAAAATCTGAATGCACATCTTGTTCACGATGATGGAATACCTATCCCAAGAACGTTTCAAGTATCAGCAAGTTAGTTTTAATAGCGTACTAGAATGAACTGAAACCAATGGTGGTCTGGAAGGTAGGAAAAACATTTTTAATTCACTGTTTCAGTAGTATGCTTAGGGAAATGATTGTCAGTAACATTACATGCATCAAAGTTGAATATATTAGGCTCAAACATGCAAAATGGATGGTATGGTCCTTTACGTGCAGCAGCCTGTGAGGTTAAAACACACGTAAGGGTGGAAAATGCGTAATGAGCCACAACTACCAAAATGTAGGCAAAAATGGAAAGCAAAAACTTTGCCAGAATTCCACTCCGATCCAGTAGGGGGCATGCTGGGCTCCGTTTGTCTTAGAAGTGACAAAGTCTCTGAGGTCCCCTATTAAGGCTGGGGGTCAAAACAATTCAACAATGTGGAAAATGTAAAGCTGACCCTTCAAAGTCAACTTAAAGGAGCACATGTGATTTTGCATGTTTAAGCTCAATAAATACAACTAATATACATGTTATGTTACTGCCAACCATTTTCCAAAACATAAAACTGTATTTAGTTTTCATGTTATTTTCCCAAATACCCTAATCTTTCAAAATCAAATGTTCAAGTGATATACCCATTAACACTGATAACACTTATGCATGATTGTAGAAGGCATGCTCGTCTACATTTCTCGTTTAAAAAAGTCTTCTCCTGGGACTGTATTCCCTGATGGAGACATACATTTTGTTGCTGTCGGGTGGAAGCCTTGTATTAAAATAACTGAACACCGCGTCGTCAAAGTTGGTATTGTGTCTTCATGTATGGTCAGATACTTGCATGTATCATTAAATTATCAATATTTTACCAAACGCAAGCAAGCTCAAATGGAGTTATGAGGTTTTTGACCAGCGAATGTTGAGATATGTATTTTGTCCATCATTGATTAGGAGGGCTGCATCTGAGACAGGAAGTGCTGCATTACATTATCATCAACTTACAGGTTACAACGTTTATTGTAATTATTTGTGCCTCAGTTTTTCCTGTCGAATACATTTGGCCAAAATCTCTTGTTATAAAAGATGAAGTGCTATGAACAGACTATTGAAGATGGTATTGGCTATGACTAGTCAGCAAATGCTAGACTAAACTGCAGTCCAACCTATCGTGGTTTGCCTGCACTTTCTCCACTCCCACACGTCTCAGGCCTCAAAACATAAAACGTTAATCTTTATATACTTAGTGTTTCTTGAGTAAAGAATACGTTGTACTTATTCAAACAACCAGTTCTTTATTTAGCCTTGCATTGAAACAACCAGAGGTCTACTACTCCTTCGACAGTCGAGTGAAGCAAGTGGAGTTATGAGGTTTTGCCAAC
This sequence comes from Lucifuga dentata, assembly GCA_014773175.1. Taxonomy (NCBI): domain Eukaryota; kingdom Metazoa; phylum Chordata; class Actinopteri; order Ophidiiformes; family Bythitidae; genus Lucifuga; species Lucifuga dentata. The sequence goes on from VXCM01005068.1 coordinate 20,630, forward strand.
AGTTTGAGGATTCAATGGAGTTACAAGATTTAGTCACAAGCTCTTTTTAATACTTTTTAATGGATAAATATTTGTAAAACCCACAGACAGACGTAAAGGGTGACCAATAGAATTGATTTATTAAAAAAATAAAAATAAAAATGATGAAATATGGAGATATGAGGTTTCTGCCCAACAGTAATGATTTTCTTTCATGCAGCTCTGTATTGAATTGCTTACATTAAATAACTTTGACAACAAATTTAAATAGATGTCATGTTTGCTGTGATGGATTACATATCTCAAGCATGTTTCAAGTCTCTCCAAGTTCATTTTAGTCATGGCTTGGAATGAATTGAAACCAATGGCAGCCTGGAAGGTAGGGCGAAAAATTGTCAAATCTAGCATAGTATGTTTTGGACAATGGTTGGCACTAATGTAACATGTATACAGGTTGTATTTATTGGGCTCAAACATGCAAAATCAACAGTATGGTCTTTTACATACACTGCAGCTGAAGGCCAGTCACCAAAGACTTAAATATTTCTGCATCACAGAACTCCAAATGCAGACTTTCTCCAAAGGTTGGTGCTGATGATGGTCTTCATTAGGGCATCAGTATCCAGATGGTCCAAAATATTGCCATGAACATGCATGAGAACAAAATTTGTCAGACTTTTGTCTGACACTTTTATGTGTAACCACAAGTGAAGGGATTCTACATTTGCAGTTTTTTCCTTGTTGGTTGCCTAAATAGCCACCTTCTTGCTTAGAGGTGCTGCTGTCATGCCATCTTGGTCAAATTGGTCAAAAATCAAAATCCTTGCTGATTTTTTTCAATTAATTATTTTTTTTTCAAATCACTACTTAGCTGACAACTATTTGACACCACTACTTCCAGTGGTTCAGCCTGGGAATAAACAGCCAGACTGCAAATAAGATGAGGGAGATGGATTTGGTCTGTACAGGTGTGAGGAATTAAATGAAACTAACTGAATAATAACAATGCAACATGAAAAAAAATACAAGTCGGCATATGTTTTTGTGGAGCAAACACGTAAGGACAAGGTGTACTCACTTGTAAGATCGGTGAATATGAACATGAGCCAACAGTCAGATATATGGAGTGATGGTGTCTTTTATTCCCAAAGGGAACTCACTTTGATTCACTGTAATTGAACACAACTGTGAGAAAAGCATTGACTGTTGAACTGCAGACATCACTGTATTTTAACCATTGATCAGAAAAGAATGGTGCGTGTGTGTGTGTGTGTGTGTGTGTGTGGGAAAGGGGGGAACAATGTATTGACTTAATGTTTGTGATGTTTGTGTTCACTCCAGGTACCCAGTTCTGGTGTCTGCTGGATATTGTGCCTATTAAGAATGAAAAAGGTGAGGTGGTTCTCTTCCTGGTGTCCCACAAGGACATCACAGACAAGAAGAAGGACCAGGACCCTGAGCAAGGACCTGAAACAGGTCAGTTCATTACCCACTATTACCCACTACTCTATCATCTTATTAATGCTGACAAGAGGATGACTTTCCTCACAGGAGATTGTACTCAAAGATTCAAAGCGTTGACTTGCATGTATTCAGGGAAGAAAGTCAGGATTATATCTATATCAAAGCCATCCAAAGGTGTCTTAAACACTGGACTACACTGCATTAAATCTCCTTTGAGAGCTGGCAATATTACATGTTTGAGCCAATATATACAACCCACACACATGTTACATTACTGATAACCATTTTCAAAAACATACTACTTTTCAACTTTTTCCCCTTATCTTCCAGACTGCCACTGGTTTCAATTCATTTCAGTACGCTTTAAAAAAAAAATCTATTTGTAAAGACTTGAAACACACTTGAGATAAATAATCCATCACAGTGATTATGATGTCTATTAAGTTTGTTTTTGTTTTGCTTTCTTTTTGTCAAAGTAACTTTATTTAATCGGTCTAACATGGAGCTGCAAAGTATCAAGTATCATCTGAACATTTGATTTTGAAAGATTAGGGGATTTGGCAGAGTAACAGGAAAATTAAAATACAGTTTTATGTTTTGGAAAACGTTGTCAGTAACGTAACATGTATGCATGTAGTATTTATTGGATTTAAATATGCAAAATCACCATTGTGGTCCTTTAAGTCGCAGCACACTTACTATAAATAAGCAACATTTTGAAGCATTATCTATCTATCTATCTATCTATCTAT